>VXBL01006443.1:189817-207751 GCA_013400195.1 Aramus guarauna | reverse complement strand
AATTTTACCAGTTAATTTGTCGGAAAAAAAAAAAAAAAAAAGGGGGGGAAGAAATAATTTGGGGCACCTGAAGAAGAATAAATGAAACAAATGATAGCAGTGCTTGTCTCCAGTCCCTTAGGTGAGTGGTTTGAGGACTCAGCATATTATGGAAAATCTCAATTCCCTTCTCTGCCAAAGAAATTTAAACCAGTATCTCTAGTTTTGGGAATCTGAGATAAACAATGACCATGCAAAGAGTAGTAGCTTCTTTTCTCTTCTTGAAGCTGATCCAATTTATACTTCAGAAATACTCCAGTACTCTGTTCAGAGAATGTTTCTTTTGGTCTGATGGACAGAATATTAATACAGAAACCAAAAGGAGACTAGCTGCATTACAGCCCTGTCTAAAGCCAATTTTTTATTATTTGTATAAAGTGAAAGAGCTCCAGCAACAGTGTTTATGCCAGACCAAGTATATACTGGTGCCTGTAGTATCAAATTTCTAGCTTAACTGTGGTACTTAAATCAAGGTTCTGTTATGTACATTTTCATCTATTCAACAGTAAATATTCCAGCAACACTCATCCCAAAACAAGTAAAACATAAAAAACCCAAAACCAAACCAGTGTTTTTTAAATAATTAATTTAGGTCCTAAATTTCATGCCAACTTTTTTAAACTGCTTGAATTCACACTGTGTGACATTTTACATTGCCTTCAAAGGCATTTGTAAAAGAATCTATGCTCATTCTTTCCTTTTTAACATCTACATTTTCTTTGCAGTGTTTTTTGCTGAGTCTACACGCTTGTCATAGCTGAGGAATATTTGAATTGTACTTGATGAGTAAGATCTTTACCTTTTGCTGATCTAGTATGACTATTGTGCAGATTTAGAAGACAGGGTCTTTCACCTGCTTCTATCATGGTCGTAAAGCTGTGTGAGACGGTGTGAAAATAATGACAACAATTAATATTGCTATAATTAAAACAGATTGAAGGAAGATAGTCCTGAGGAAAATAGTAATCCATCATTACTTTGTATCTTACTGACAGGTTATCTAACACCACCTAGCTTTGTCTGCAGGGTATGCTTATATTCTTTATGTTTGAATACAAAAAACCCAACACAAAAGAAAATGTACCCATCTTTACATATCTACATGTATACATACACATATGTATATACTAATGTATACCATTTTCCTCAAAAGTCCTAATGCTTGAAAGGTGAAAATGTAATTAAATGCCTTCAGAAATATCTCTCATAAATAAAAACATCTGACATTTTAGCATGAGAATTCCATTTCTAGATCACATCTTGATTGCTCCTTGTCATAAACTTCCATGATAAATATATTTACTGGAGAAGCATAATTGCTCCTTTGAAGTCACATATTTGCAAGCACGAATTCCATTCCTTAGACCTTGCTCTCTGACCTTGTTTCATCCTCCTTAATTCTAGCCACTTATTCAAAATGCATGATTTGGGATCCTATTCATCATGAACTCACTCTGTAGTTAGTTAAAAAAAAAAAGGGAGACTTTAAAAAGCAATTCAGTCTTAGATATATCAATATCTGGAGGACTATCACTACTTATTAGGGAAGAAGCCCAGATAATCATATAATCAGATTCCTGCCCTGTGACTATCAGCTAGATGCTAGTTGGTAGGTGAAAAGACCTTTTTTTTTTTTTCCTTCCTTCTTTTTCTTCTTGTATATACTTCAGCCAAATTATCTTTTATTACCAAATACCTTTCATGCTCCATGAATTATGGCATTATAAACATAGCAACTACTCTGTATATTTGACTTCTGAAAGAGAGAAGCACCATATTCCTCTTTTACAGAGATAAACAATCATTGTAGATGAAATGCATTAACAGGTAACAGAGAACATAAATCAGAACTTCAGTGCATGTTTTTGCAAGTTAATGGAGGGGGGAGGGGAGGATGGGAAGGCAAATTGACCAGTCTGCATATGTACTCTTTACCGGTTTTGAATTTGTCTCTCTTTAATCTCACTGTCTGAAAGTGTAAAGTAGTTGTCAAGTTGTTTCCCAGTTTGGAAATACCTATTTTCTCTCTATGACAATAGAGGGAATTTTTCTGGATGGACTATACTAGATGCCTAACTTGTATATGGCTGAAGTTAAGTGAGAACATCATCTCCTCTGACTAATTCACAGTTTTCTTACACTTGCACATGCTGAAAATATCTTTGTTTTGAGAACAGAACAGAAAACTGCCTAATTTTAGATATATTAAAGACATACATCTGAAGCTGAGGTAGTTATGAGGGGAACCCTTTACATGATTTGGAAATAAATGCTTCTGGGGAATAAACCACAACAACCTCATATAGGTATCACACTCTATTAACTGTGCTATTTAGATGACCATTATAAAATATGAATTAAGATGACTAGCTCACATACATTAATCTTCCTCTAGAGAAAGAAGCAGACAGACAGCTACAGGTGAGGCAAATCCTATCCTGTTTATATTAAAATTAGTATAAGAATATTTGTAAGTGCAGAAAATCAGTGAAACATAATACCAGATCAAGTAACTCACAGTCCTGAGCCTATCTATGTCAAGCAATTAAGGATAGGATTCAACTCAGTCTTAGATGTAAAAATGTAGATGTTTAAATCTGATTAAACATGCTAGACTGCCTTTACAGTCAAAGGCAAAAAACAGACACTTCCAGAGAACGGTTCATCTAATTTATGTCACCTTCTCAAAAAAAAGATCAATCACCTCAAAGAGGTGCTTATTTCTCTATATTAAAAATAAGGCAAGCCTAGGGTGACCTACCCAGACTTAACCATCTAATGTGCAGGCACTCATGTTAGAGCAGATTAATCCCACCCATACCCTGAGAGGTTAATGTAAAGAAATATCTGATATCACCATTACAGAACTTGTTGAGAGAGTAATGAATGTTTATTTGATGGGAACTTTGGGAGTTAATCAACAGAATAAGGACATCCAGGTAACAGTCATAGGCCTCTGTTATATCCCTGGTACTCCTTACCTCTGATTTACCCTCACCATCACAAATACATCTCATCCCTCCATTTTACAAGTGAATAAATGCTGTCTTGACATCCACAGCTAGGAAGCAACCTGGATGTGTCTTCTATAGAAGAATCTCAGATCCAGCTGTTCAAGCAGTTAGTCAATAGGGTCAAGGGAGTCAGCAGGGACAAAAAAGCAGAACAGAGATGGCAGATCTTTAAGGACACTTTCCACAGAACGAAAGAGCTCTCCTTCCCTTTGTATATAGTGGACATTAGGAAGCATTTCTTTACCAAGAGGGTGGTCAAACACTGGAACAGGCTTCCTAGAGAGGTGGTTGATGCCCCAAGCCTGTCAGTCTTTAAAAGCCATTTGGTCAATGCCCTTAATGATGTGCTTTAACTTTTGGTCAGCCCTGAATTAGTCAGGCAATTGGACTAGATGATCATTGTAGGTTCCTTCCAACTGAAATGTAACATTCTCTTCTCTTCTCTTCTCTTCTCTTCTCTTCTCTTCTCTTCTCTTCTCTTCCTTTCTTTTCTATTTATCCTGTTATACTGCAGAAAAGTGATAACTGTCTAAATGATCTCAGAACTTCACAGGCAGTACATCATTAAACAGAAAAAGCAGTATTTTACACATAAATATGTATAACATCTTTTCCACTGAAGGCTGAACCTATAGAACCAGAAACTAAGCAACTGTTCCTAACCATATGCTATTGGGTTTTGCTCTCATAAATAAAACCATGTATTCAAATATTGTCTTTTTAATTCACTTTCCAAACTATATCAGTGATCTCTTTTAGAAGTTTCTCAGATAACTGGTAGTTTCTACTTATGGACCAAGATGATAGGATGGAGTGCCTGCCCAGCAAGTCTACAGATGATGCAAAACTAGGAGGAGGATTTGATACAACAGACGGTTGTTCTACTATTTGGAGGAACTTTTGCAGGCTGGGGAAATGGGCCAATAGGAACCTCATGAAGTTCAGCAAGGAGAAATGCAAAGTCCTGCTCCTGGGGAGGAGTAACACCATTGCAGCAGGACAGGCTGCAGGCTTACTGGCTGGAAGCAGCTTTGCATAGAATGATCAGGGAGTCCTGGTGGACAATAAGATGACCATGAGCCTGCAATATGCCTTTGCCGCAATCAACAACATCCCAGGTTGCATTAGAAAGAGCTTCACCAGCAAGTCGAGGAAGATGAGACTTCCCTTCTCCTCAGCACTGGTGAGGCCACATCTGCAGTACTGTGTCCAGACCTGGGCTCACCAGTGCAGGAAAGATACTGACTTACTAGAGCAGACCCAGCACTGGGCCACAAAGATGACTGAGGGACCGAAGCATCTGCGATATGAAGAGATGGAGAGGACGCTGGAATGATTTAGCTTGGAGAAGGGAAGGCTTACGAGGGGACATATTATCAGTGTGGTTAAATAAACACCCGATGAGGTGAAAAAAGAAGACAGACCTTGATTCTTCTCAGCGATATACGATGACAGGACCGGAGCAATGAGCACATACAGAAAATTCTGCCTAAACATAAGAGAACACTTACTGTAAGGGTGATCAAACACTGGAAAAGGTTGCCAAAAGAAGCTGTAGGTTTCCATCCTTGGAGACACTAAAAATTTGACTGGAAATGGCCCCAAGGAATCTGCTTCAGTTGGCTCTGCTCTGAGCAGGGATGTTAAACTAGATGGAGGTTCAGAGGTCCCTTCCAACCTCAACAACTGATTCTGTGAAAATATATTTTCAATAAACCTAGCTTTTCACCATTTTTCTAATTATCCACATTAGACTTCAAAACTTTTTCAAATTTACTTAAGGAATGTTTTATCAAGCATTTATCAGTCTATGGACTGGTCATTGCACTACATACCATGGTTATTACTTTAAAAACAAAACAAGAAAACCCCCAAAAAACACTATTTGGTTTTACAGGTTGCCATCAGTTCCCTAAGATGTGGGGTTTTTTTTCTTTCTTCAAGGAAATAAGAGCATTCTCCCAGAAAAAGAAACAGTATCCATGGCCATACAACTGCTTTTGGAATGAATGCAAATTTTTGCAAGCATTTGAAATTGTTTTCATTCTGTAACCATTTCAAGGAACAAATCTTTCTGTATTCAATGTTAGAAAAATTGCAGTCATAGCCTTTGAATATTTCCAGTGAAATTTTGTCTTTATTCAAATAAACAGTTAGACATTTTATTTTTCAATAACCAGCCAGCACTATTACTGAGTTACTAAATGACTGATTTGTTTTGTTTTTGTAATAAAAACTGCCTTTGAAAAATTTAGAGTGGAAATTTTACAACTGTTACTGATTTGAAATTAGCATGATGATAGAACAGGTTGTTTTTATCTGAGGCAGGTATCTGACCTAGCTTCAGTAAATAAATCTCACATAGAAAAAGTTCACAAGCAACATATCAAAAGAAAAGCACCACATGAAATGGGATGTCTTGCAGAGTTGTTCTCGTTAAGTGGCAGCCAAATTAGCAATTACTGACAATTTAGCAGTTATTGAGCCCAGAATTTAAAGGTCACTACCCTTTATTTTAAAATCACTGTCTTAAAAATAGTTTTTTGTTACAAATTAGAGACATAAAAAGAAACAGAAAGTTATAACTCACTAAAGGGCAGTCTATGACATTTTTTTTATCAAATATGTGGTCAGTTATCATTGGATAGTCGGTTCTTAGAACGGTGTGTATTTATACCCAGTGGGACTAACATTGGATTAGTCACCATGGCTACTAATAGTGTTTTTCTTTCAGGACAGATGAGGTCATCACATTGTGATCCTGGTGTCAGTAGGTGACCATGCTGATTTTATTTATTTTTTTCATGTTCCCAAGTGTACTTGCATTACCACTGCGCATAATCCTACATCCTTCTGTTATTCCCAGCAGACATGCTCCTAGAAGACTTTTTCCCCACCTGCAGAAGTGCTCTGTTTGTCAGTAGGCACAGCTGAGTAGGAGGTAGGTGGTAAAGTAAGTGTGGATGAACAAATGTCATTGATGTTCACCCATGGTGATAAAATGGAACCCCCAAACAAAACCTTTTTTGGTAGATATGAGACTGTACTGAAATTAGATAAACAGAAAGTGTACAAATCTGCATAGAAGAATAATATAAATTTTGGTGTATATAGATCCTAAAATTTCTTTTTATAAATCATGTCTGCCTTTCAGCAACCACAGAATGAAGTGAAACACAGAAATGGAGTAAAGTCGACCTTCTGACACAGGTATTTTATTTTCAAAGACATAAACAGAAAATTTTAATAGCTGAAATTTCTGTCAATAATTGCTACAGATGCAGATTATCCAACTTGCATTCTCCTCAATGCAATGTGCAATGTCAGTGTTTCTTCAAAGCCCAAACTTTTTGTGTGTATGGGTTATCAGTGATAATGTGGAACTGCCCTATGAACTGAGTGGGTAAATTAATACATATCAGATGCAAAATGGTTTATGGCTGTTTGCTGTCATCTGAGGTAATTTGCAAGTTCATTTTAGCTTTTAGTTTAAATATTTTAAGTTAAATATTAAGTTAACAATTCTTAAGTGAATAATTTGAGATCCTAGCTACTTTCTTCCTTCTGATTTCTTGCTTGGATAATGTGTAAGAGAAAGATACATAGGTTTGCAACCTGTCCACTGTAGAAATAGATGTCAAGTATTCATTCACTTTATTCAAGGATGTACAATACAAATGAATAATATTTTTAAAGATGACCCTAAAAATTAATGACATAACTTATGTATTCCTTCATAAGCACATAATTTACATTATGATGAAATAGTAATTGGATAACTGATTCAAGTCACATTATTCTTGAGCATCTGCTATTATTTACCTTTGTTAATATTCTTTTCTTGTTCTACTTTTTGATACCTACTATAGAGAATTGTAAAGATATGTTGCAAACAATTAAATTAATCTGATTACATTTAGTAAAATTTCATCATATATGCCAGATTGTCAGAATTTCTTCTTTGCTCTTTTGGGATAAACCAGAAGTTCTACTGAACAAGAAGTCTGAGAATCTTAACTTCTTGTGTAGTCCCTCACAAGAAAAAAGGAGCAGATACAAGCGGCTTAATATAATTGAATCAATACAGAAACACAAATAACTACTCTGGAAGTAAAGGATAAGGGAGAGAAAAATGAACTGCTCTTCTGAGATTTCCAGGATAAGGCAGGCAGATACAGACTTTTTTTTCAAGTGTCTCCTCACAGATGTAACCAAGTCTTAAAGACTGTTAAGCACCTTTTTTCTCATAGGTGTGTTCCTTTTCTGTGCTGTTTTTGTTGGGTTTTCTCATTCAATTATTCATAAGCTACTTTAGACTACTAGGAACATGTTTATTGAGATATTTTTCTTTCTTTCTTTCCTGCCTTTTTTCTCCTTGCTCCTCTCCTTTTTGTTTCCCTATCTTGTCCTCTTCTGTTATTCTATATGTTGCTATGTTACTTAAAAATTGAAAATACTTTATAGATCATTGTAACTCCAAAAATAGCTAACACAGCCTCCTATTTTTCTTTTTCTACGTGTTGTGGTTTAACCCTAGCTGGTAGCTAAGCCACACACATCTGCTTGCTCACTCCTCTCCCAAGTGGGATGGGGGAGAGAATCAGAAGGGTAAAAGTGAGAAAACTGGTAGGTTGAGATAAAGACAGTTTAATAGGTAAAGCAAAAGCTGTGCACAAGCAAAGGGAAACAAGGAATTTATTCACCACTTCCCATGGGCAGGCAGGTGTTCAGCCATCTCCAGGAAAGCAGGGCTCCATCACGTGTAATGGGTACTTGAGAAAACAAACTCCATAACTCCAAACATCTCTCCTTTCTTTTTCTTCCCCACCCCCCAGCTTTTATTGCTGAGCATGACATCATATGGTATGGGATATGCCTTTGGTCATTTGGGGTCAGCTGTCCCAGCTGTGTCCCATCCCAACGTTTTGCCTACCCCCAAACTACTCACTGATGGAGCAGTGTGAGGAGCAGACTCTGTGTAAGCACTGCTCAGCATTAGCTAAAATATCGGACTGTTATCAACACTGTTTTCACCACAAATCGAAATCACAACACCATACAAGCTACTATGAAGAAAATTACCTCTATCTTAGCCCAAACCAGTATGCTATGCAAAGGAATACAAAGACAAAGAATTCCAGAAAGTAAGATAGGTAGATAGGGAAGTCTTCACAAAATGTCAGAGATCCTGTTATAGCTGACTACATCTGCATTCCCACCACTAGTTGGTGCAACTGACCTTGTCGTGGTGTGGTGGCTTGGGTGCCTTTTTGGGCCAGACTAAAATGTTGCACCCTGGTCCTCCAGGTTGGGGGTTTTGTTTTGGGCTAACAACCCAATCATGTAAAAAACAAAATCTGTTACAGAAATTGCAACAACACTATCCCACCGGGTTTGGTGGCATAGTGTTGTTGCAGCCCTATGCTCCTCGAGGAGTAACAAGGACCAAACAACAACAACATCTGCATTCTTTGCAAGTTCTGTAGCAGTTTGGGTTTAAAAAAAACAACCAACCAACCAACCAACCAACCAACCAACCAACCAAAAAAACCCGAACAAACCCCACCAACAAACAAACAAACAACAAAAAACCCACCCCAACAAAACCCAAAAAAACACCAGATGAACTTCAAAGGAGAAACTACAGTCTTTCCATTTATTTCCTTCTTGCTCATAGATACTCTAATTTCTGGAAAAGCTTTTCTTTATTGATGCATGTCTCCATAATTCTGCTGTGGTCCAACCTTCAGCTTGCCTATCTTGATTGCTTAATGACTACTCAAAATGTGCTTTCAAAGGCATAAATGATTTCCCAGTATATATGTCCAAATTAATTCAATTTGACTTACGCACAGTTCTTTATTTCACTGATTTATTTCATATTTGGAACAAAAATAAAGTGTATATGAGTGTGCCAGTTCTTTTTTTAATGAATCTGTTAAGTACTATGAATGCTAAACATTTTATGAATTCATAATTTACCAAATAGTTCAAAAAAATATAAAATTTAACAGTTTTTTTGCCCCATAGCCTGGATTCCAAATATAGAATTTTATGTTCAGCTGTTAATAGTGTATGCTAAAGAGATCAGCAGATATACACTGGCATTAGGAAGAATATACTTCCAGATCACGAATTCACACAAAGAAAAAGACATTTAAATATCCATATAGCTAATACTTTAATTAAAAACATTTGTTTAATACTAGGATCCTTTTCTACAGCTGCTTCCAAAATCACCTTAACTTACAACTGTAGTGACTCAAACTGGTTTCTTAAAAAAAAAAAATAAATGTATAAACTGTATAAACGTATAAACATGTAACTTCAGCTGAGAACATTGTAGGCAATTTCTTTTTGATAGATTTTATGCCTTTCAACAATTTTGTTATCTAGAATTTATTTCTCATTCTATTAAGTGATAATCACCATAGGCCAGACTGTATCATTATGTTTTCAGGAATGTTGCTCATTTTCCTTGGAAATTAATACTCCCACCTGTCCTTGATAGCCGAAAAGCACCAGTGTCTTCATGCTTTTCACAGGTGGTATTATTATTGTTGTTGTTGTTGTTATTGTTGTTGTTCATTTTGAAACATTCATATCACTGACTAGTAACATGGATTCCCCCCCCAAAAAAAACATTGTTTTGAATTTTGAGAAATTTTAAGATCTGTGGAATATCTCACATTTTATAAACAACTCAGTGAATAATATTTAACAAAATATTGTATTTTTGTTTCTAGAAAAATTTTAAACTATATTTTTCTGTCTTGATAGGCATGATTGTGATTTTCCAGAACAGAGATCGTTAACCAAGTCTTGGCTGAAAACTCAAACAAGAAACATTGCAAATCTGACCTGATTTTTTCAATAAATAAACAATACTTCTACTTCATCCTTTATTACATTTCTACTTTTTTTTTCTACATAATGTTATATTTTATTACTTTTTATATGCATTTATCTTGTTTTACTGCAGCAGAAATCAATCAACAGGCAGCACTGCAAAAGCTTCCTATTAGAAGCCTTTCTTTTGAACTTTTTTGTGAAGAAACAAACCTTGAAATTGTCCATAACACTCTTCATTGTGTTTTTTGTTTATTTGCTGATGGTTTGGGTTTTCCTTTGCATTTTGGTGTTACATATTTTTAGATATCAGAATTAATTGTATGGTTTTAAAGACAGATTTTCTTTTATCCTAGCATAGTTTTCCATGATCTGAAAACAGAAAGAAACCTTGAAATGTGTTTAAAATGAGACAAAGAGTTACAAAAGAATGCAAAATCAAAATGCAAACCTATAACATTGGGTAAAAAAGAGACTTTTTAAAATTTTCCTTTTACCTCAGGAAAGGTTCCAGCTGATACTGTTTATGTTAGAAATTTGAAAGTGAAGAGAGAATGAATTTATTGTGCATGTAAAGAAAGACAGAAAATTTTTTTTTAAGTATATAAACAGTAAATTTTAAGCTCTCTGCTTTAAACAAGTATAAATATTTATAAACTAAGTTGTTGCTGAACACAGAGTTTATAATTGTAGAGCCTGTAGGGCTCATCAAACATCACTCGAGGACCTGCAGAGTGAAGAAAAAATTGTTTGGAAAAATGTCTGTGAGTTCGGAGAAGCATAGAGAGGAGATCAAGGACATAACTGTGAAAAGGACTGATGATTACATAGAAGGAAGATACCGTCTCAGGCTTCTTGGCTTTTGCCATTGAGACAGAAAAAGGGAAATAACGCTGGGGAAAGTGTAGTGTCATATACCGTACTGAGGGCTTGACAGGTATAGAAGGGAATGTATCTGAAATTCAGGAGGGCAGTACAAAATTTGATACTAATGAATAAAAACTGCAAGTAGGAGTATAGTCCAAGATTGTATGGGATACTGAAGTGAAAGTATTTCAAGAGCAACAGCAATGGCAGTAGAAATGGAAATCTAAATATGGTCCTTGAACAATCCTGAGAAAATGCAGAATGTCTTAAAACATAAATCAGGGAGAAAAATGCACAAATAAATTATTAAAAGTGGCTTCGGCGATCATTCCCAATCATTCTGCTTCAAGTTTAAAACACAAATGAACAATATTTTTGACAAATAAATGCACGACTGTTACAAAGCTGTTGCTAACCATGACAAGAAAAGTTTGGAGATGTGTAAAAGTAAAGAAAATAAATCTTCTTAGTGTATGAATTGAGGCTAAATATAATTTAAGGTTTAGTGTAAATATATTTGATCATGAAATATGAACATTTTTTCTTCTATAAAATTGCATACAACCTTAAGGTTGATTATTTCTTAGCAAAAAGGAGGAAAAAAACTCCTCAAAACCCCAGGCAACATAGACTAAAATTATATTGTCTTAAAAAAATTCTGTGAACCTTTTTTAATAGAGTAACATTTATGAAATCTGTTAAAAGATACACTACTAGGCAAGATTCCAAGGACAGACTTTAATAATGACAAAATGCTGCAGTGTGATAGCATTCTACTTTCGTCAGTCTCTAGTGTCTTGAATAATGCATTTTGATAGTCACATATTAGTCTCAAAAACACTGTTAGTGACCAGAAAGCTTTCCCTAGAAGTTACAGGTGCTAGGTGTTGCTCAACCCCACTCTCTGAAGGTTTTGTACATGTTTTCTGTGTCCTGGATTCAATATTATATTTTTAGATCAATATTTTTACTCATTGTTTTCCAGCAAGTTTATACATGACAAAACTGTGTTTGCAAAGCAAAACATGCCTCGATTTTCAAATAACACACTCAAATGTATTCAGATGTTTGAACTGAAAACAATATGTACTGTTGTGGTTTAACCCTGGATGGCAGCTAAGCACAACACATCTGCTCAGTCACGGCCCCCGCAATAGAATGGGGGAGAGAATCAGAAGAGTAAAAGTGAGAAAACTCGCGGGTTGAGATAAAGACAGTTTAATAGGTAAAGCAAAAGCCGTGCACAAGCAAAGGAAAACAAGGATCCATCATGTGTAACAGTTATTTGGGAAGACAAATGCCATAACTCTGAAAGTCCTCCTTTTCCTTCTTCTTCCCCCAGTTTTATTGCTGAGCATGACATTATATGGTATGGAATATCCCTCTGGTCAGTTGGGGTCAGCTGTCCTGGCTGCATTCTCTCCCAATTTCTGGTACACCCCCAGCCTATTTGTGGAGTGGTGTGAGAAGCAGAAAAGGCATTGGCTCAGTGTAAGCACTGCTCAGCAGTAACTAAAACATCTCTGTATTATCAGCACTGTTTTCAGCACAAATCCAAAACACAGCCCCATACTAGCTGCTGTGAAGAAAATTAGCTTTATCTCAGGCAAAATCAGCACATTCTAAAAGAAAAAATCCTCATAATAGATAATTTACTGAAAAATTTATGAAAAAACATCAAAAACCAAAAGACTTGCTGTATTAAGTACTGAAAACCTATGCTAATTAATTTACTGGAACAACCCTTCAAATGAAAACCCACATATTTTAGCATACTTCACTTGTGTCTAAATGTATCTTCCTTTGGGTACACTTCTTGGACTGGTCCACTGATTTCTCATGTAGGGATTTGTTGGGTAGTACCCTAATTTCTAAAGAACTTGCATGTTGTATTTTTCCTCTATAGAAAACAAGTAGCAAGAGAAAATGGGAGGGAACTGCTATGATGTGACTGATCTATTCCTGACATGAAGCTAGGATTCCACTTGGACGTATACATAGATCGAAGATCTGGTCTCATAAAGAGAATCTTTGCTTATCTTAACAACATGATTGCATATGTATTTTATGACCTTGTCCTGACACTACTTTTGGTACCTTGATGAACAGTAATTTTTGGTATAGTGTCTCAGCTTGGTTCCAGTGAAAAAGAACACATGATATGTAAGTTTATATCCTTAGTGTGTTTGTGAATGTGTATGCATGTATGTGCACATGCATCTATCTGTCCGGCTCTCTGCCTGTGTGGGTGAGTGCATGTGTGAACATATATAAATACATTTGTATAAAAATGCATATGAGGGTGAGTTACAAGTAAGATCCACAAATCTAACTTCTTATATCAATATCTTACCTCTATGATGGTAAATACCACCACTAGTTGGTGCAACTTACCTTGTCGTGGTGTGGTGGCTTGGGTGCCTTGTCGGGCCAGACTAAAATGTTGCACCCTGGCCCTCCAGGTTGGGGGTTTTGTTTTGGGCTAACAACCCGATCATGTAAAAAACAAAATCTGTTACAGAAATTGCAACAACACTATCCCACCGGGTTCGGTGGCATAGTGTTGTTGCAGCTCTATGCTCCTCGAGGAGTAACAAGGACCAAACAATGATGGTAAATAAAATCCAGAATAAATTTGTGTCAAGCTGTCATAGTTTCAAACCTTGTCTCATACCACTGAATAGGACAGCATAAAAACATGACCTCTGGGCAGAAAAGATCAAAGGTTGGTTTTCATAAATATCCAGTTTAGAGCCCTATTTGCTCTATAGAAGCTCTGACTTAGTAACAATGGTCTATGATAGATTCCTGAGGAGTAAGATATCCAATTCACTCCTGTTGAAGTTACTTTTTAGTGGAATATCTGATTCTCAGTGACCACATCACTTGACAAAAAAATTGTCAAAATAGTTGCAGTTGACTTTTTATAATATATGGGCTTAGATAATTTTGCAGAAATAGAGGCTTTTGTGACTATTTCTTTATGTGAAAGTCTGCAAGTTTTTTTGGATGAAAAGGACAAAATGTTTAATCTTTTTAGTTTTGTGACCAATATTTTGTAACTCCTTCCATTTTTCTTACACATATTTTTATGTTGTCTTCCCTGACAAGTATCAGGAACCGATAAGGAATGCTGTCCTCATTTGCTATACTATCAATGCAATGTTTTGTCATACACTGCCAAAGGCATTCTTTGATTGCTATCTGAACCAGATTTTATCAACATCTTCTGGGCATTTAGACCATGTCTACACTTATTTATTAATATACATCACAGTGCTCCACAGGGCTCTGATCTGTGATCATACTGCAGAGCAGCTGCTTGGAGCATGCCCTTATCACTATCTCAACTGTTTCCCTGGATTTCATTTCACCTTATTTTAGATTTATACAATACAAAAATCTACCACTAGAACTAGTTTTCTAGATGTGAAATTCCTCTGCCAAGCCATGACTGGTATCTATAAAGGACAGGTTGATTTTTCAGGGTCACTAATAGATATTGGCTCAAGATGCCACTTGGAAACCTGGGAAAATAAACTGTCTTGTTACTCAATATTTTATAACTGTCAATTTGCAGACAAAGAACCAAGAACATGTATTTTATTAAGGGAAAGGAGAAATTGACAGTAAGAAATAAAATAAATAAAATAATGTCTGATAACCACATAAGTAATTTCCAATATAAAATAATGATCAGATGAAGATTGAATTATTGATAAGACATTTGCGAGGACAGTTTTTTAACTTTTACATTTTTTAGTAAAGCTATTGCAGTTGTCAAATCACAGAGATCTGTCACTTGTCTTGCTGGGTAGCAAAATCTCATGCAGTCTGATGCTGATAAGTTGTGTTAAATTGCTTGCTATCCAACTCAAAGAGTTGCACTTGAGTTTTAGTATTTTTTTCAAGTTGAAGCAAGTAAACATAGTCTTCAGAATTACATACAGTTTTCACTGCACAAAGTCTTTTAAAAGATTTTTTCAGTCTTCACATTGTTGCACTTTGAAACTGCAGGTTTTCTCTTTGTAAACATATTTAGACATATCTAGTCTGCCCTGAATTTTCATATAAAATGTTTTCAACGTATCTTATGAAAAAGCCATTTGAACAATTCCCCCCCACACTGGGTTACAACACAGTGCTGTTCTCCTCCTGGCTCTCCAATATTCTTGAACTCTAAAACACCTTTTTTTATATCTCAGCCACTAGGCTTACAGAGAAGAAAAGCAGGAATTCCTAGCCCAGATATTTTCTGGTTTAGATATTTATTGTAGAACAAGGTGAATTGCATGCAGAAGTGCTTATTACTCTCCGCAGACTATAAAAGGAGTCTGCCTGATGAGATCAAATGCCCAAGCCATCAAGTTGGTATATTGGGTTTGCATGGCAACATTTTGGTAGCAGAGGGGGCTACAGAGGGGGCTACAGGGGTGTGTTCTGTGAGACGCTGCTAGAACCTTCTCCCATATCCGATAGAGCCAATGCCAGCCAGCTCCAAGACAGATCCACTGCTGGCCAAGGCCGAACCCATCAGTGACGGTGGTAGTGCCTCTGGGGTAACATAGTTAAGAAGGGGGAAAAAAACCTCTGCAACACTAATAGAAATTTTAGCCAGAGTGAGGAGTGAAAATATGTGAGAGAAACAACTCTGCAGACACCAAGGTCAGTGCAGAGGGAGGAGTAGGTGCTCCAGGTGCCAGAGCAGAGATTCCCCTGCAGGCCATGGAGAACACCATGGTGAGGCAGGCTGTCCTCCTGCAGCCCATGGAGGTTAATGGTGGAGCAGATATCCACCTACAGCCTATGGAGGACCCCACGTTGGAGAAGGTGGATGCTCTAAGGAGGCTGTGACCCTGTGGGAAGCCTGTGCTGCAGCAAGCTCCTGGCAAGACCTGTGGCCTCATGGAGAGTGGAGCCCATGCTAGAGCAAGTTTGCTGGCAGGACTTGTGACCCCATGGGGGACCCACGCTGGAGCAGTCATCTCCTGAAGGACTCCACACCGTGGAAGGGACACATGCTGGAGCGGTTTGTGAAGAACTGCACGTCATGGGAAGGACTCATATTGGAGAAGTTGGTGGAGGACTGTTTCCTGTGGGATGGACCCCATGCTGCAGCAGGGGAGAAGTGTGAGAGTCCTCCCCCAAGGAGGATGAAGCAGTAGAGACGTGTGATGAACTGACCGCAACCCCCATTCCCCGTCCCCCTGCACTACACAAGGGGAAAAGTAGAGAAAACTGGGAGCAAAGTTGAGCGCAGGAAGAAGGGAGGTGTAGAGGTAAGGTGTTTTTCAGATTTGATTTTATTTCTCATTACCCTACTCTGATTTGATTGGTAATAAACGAAATTAAGTTTCCTGAGTTCAGTCTGGTTTGCCCATGATGATAATTATTGAGTTATCTCTCCCTGTCCTTATCTTGACCTACAAGCCTTTTGTTATATTTTCTCTCCTCTGTGCAGGTGAGGAGGAGAGATAGAGAAACTTTGGTAGGAACTTGATCTCCAGCCAGGATCAACCCACCAGAGTTGGTCATCTAAAATTAGAGAATATGAATTGAATCCAGATGATGATGAGATATCTTTCTTTTTCTGTTTGTTGTTTTGTTCATTTGGTGGTGGGTTTTGTTTGTTTGTTTTTCTTGAGTAAAACATCTAAAAGAAAAATATTCCAGGACTGTCAGATACATATGTAGGAAATGAGGCAGTGAAGAAAATGCAGTGAATTAAAAGTTAAAGTCCCATTATCCTGAGATCTGAGATGTATATTATCATGTTTATAATGTGTTTATTGTCTTCCACATTGTCTTTCCTTTCCATTTAGACATAAGGTCTTCTGTGTCATATTGTGTGTTGTGCAGAATGGAAATTTGTGGCTCTCTATCTACTACAGCAAGGACATTACAAAAATCTGGAAATTATACTACCAATGAAAGTAGTGAGGGGTACTTTTATTTTTCTGCCAGCAACTATAAAATATTCGACTTACAATAGTGATTTTTAAAAAGAGAATAAAAAGGCAAGTATCATGACATCACTATGAACTGCATATAATTATGCTTTTAAAGCAAAGGAATATAGGGTTTGGAGGATATTCTAAGTGGAAACAGATCTACCACTTCTCTCTTTATTAGTTTGCTTCTTATTAAGTCCAATCTCCTTTATAATGTAAGAACTTCATAGATGTCTCTGCCACAGGGGACAGCCTTGTGCAAATGCTGAACTGGAAGCACTGGTACTTTTTTTCCATCCATGCACCCATACAAGTTCCTCACTCCCATAAATCTTGTAGCTCAGTCACATTTTGGTGACCAGGTAGTAAAACTGCTAGCTAGAAAATGGAAAACCATGGGAGATTACATCTGATCTTCAGTTCCTTGTCTTCCCCATCACAGATACTATGCAAACAGCACTAACAGGGCTGTATCTAAGCAGGGCTAAGGCAGGAAAAAAATAAAGAGAATTTGTCTGTGTTAGCCAAACAATTCAAATATGTATGTCCAATCTAGTGGAGGAGTAATAATTCATTTACGTAATAATGAAGGGCTTGTTCAGAACAAAATTAAGTACTTCACAAAAAAAGCCTGGAATATGCCATCGATTTTCCCCAATTTCTTGCAGCAATCAATGACTTTAGAGAGGTAAATTGTTAATTCCCACAAAACTAGAGTTTTATCATGTTTTATACAAATACTATTAAATTTACTACAAATACAAATATTTTTATATTTATATATATATATAAAAGACTATGGTGTGTGGTTGTCCATTTGACAGCATCTGAAGTGATGCAAAACATTTTTCAACCTTTAATTTTTAACTTGAAATGGCATTGGATTGCATAATTCAGATTTTTTTTCTGCCTCATCTATTTCTGGAGTTCTTTTCAAATCAGTGGATTTTTTGAATCAGTGAAAACAGATCTGGAACCAGGGAATCCCATGATCAGATGCATAGGAATCTTTCAGGAAAGTATTTTTATGCTGTTACCTGTAAATCTACTTATTCTCTAAGCACAGAGAGGATACACTTCTCTGCTCTAATGTCTAGAAATTTAGTCTGCTTTTCCCCCTGTATTCACTATTAGTTCTACATAATGTTAATTGTCAGGGTCAATCTCTTAACTGTATTAAAACCAGTAGGACCTTCTTTCCCCTGACATTTTGC
>VXBL01006443.1:168353-189771 GCA_013400195.1 Aramus guarauna | reverse complement strand
TTTTTTTTTTTTTTAATATAGTAAAAACCAGTAAAGCAGAAGTACAATAAATCTTTAAACTATTACTATCAGAACAAAATGCACACCACTTAGAGCAGCTGATTGTTTAAAAAATAGATGCATATGCTACTTGATTTTTCGTTCACTAGAATGACTTTCTTTTTCCCTTCTTAACAAAAATTCTCTTTTGATCTTATTCAGAAAGGCAGTAAGAGTCTTTTTTAGGAACACTTGAAACCCTCAATAGATGCTGATTTTTCCACAACATCTGCCATGTTCCTATTTTTCCATGCTGAACAGACATTTTTAAAAGTAAATGCAGAGCAAACCAGATATTGCTAAACCTTAATTAGCATTTTTATAAAATAGTTCACCCATAGAATTTAATATGAGAACTCTCTATAGCATGACTGGTTTAGCCCAACAGTAGAAGTTGTATTATCATCTTATTTGCTGCTGGGTGGAGATTGTAGCCCTGATTTAACCTTTCATATGCTTTAAAGCTAAATTTTAAACCAAAACAAAGCTATCATTACTGCTAATCTGGTCTTTGAGCTGTATCAGTACTCATTTAACTTTTCATAATACCAAAACAGTGAAAACCTCATGCTGTCATACACTTGTTACAAGAGGTACTCAGTAGTGAATACATCATGCAGTACACCATGGAGGCTATGTAAGTCAAGGGGAAGGTTTACCCTGAGGTACACTGAAATAGATAATTAATGTTCATATACAAAAAACTTATAATAAATTATTTAGAAAATCATATTTACATTAAAATTTTCTTTTCCTTCAAAAAAGTAACACCTTTCTAAGAATAATTTCTATATTAATAACAAAAGCCCTCTAAAGCATCACAAATACAGCACTCATAAACATTTTTTCCCCAGTTGAAGCTTCCACAATAATTTGAAATGTGTTTCTTGATATTCTTTTTTTTTTTTCCTCACTGTTACATATTCCCACATCCCTTTAAAAGTTATCGTGATGTCCAAACTTCACCTATCTTGGTAAGAGAAAGCCAAATAGTAGGTCTTGCTTCTCATCGCCACCAGAAAAAGCTCATGGGTATAATCTCTGGTCAGACAGTATAATGAAGAGGACTGCTTTCTAACGGGAAAGGCAAAGCACAAAAGAGCTCAATAGCACTCAAATGACTTTCCACTGAAACGTCTCTTAAAATGCAGAGGTATTTTGTCAATATCATTTTTTCTTGGGTAGAAGGTAATACTGACATACTGGTACCTCGTGCAGACTGTGTAATTTTTACTTGGTTGCTTTGACGATCAGAACAGTGTTTCAAGTCTATTCAAAATAATAATTTCCTTAATAATTCACCCTTTTAAATACCTTTGTGATATATTTTAATTGTTCCAGAGAGTAGTGATGCTATGCTGAATTAAATAAAGAAATCAAAGATTTGTTTTTTCTTTATTGAATTTGAGACGATATATATTTTACCAGGTATTATGAGGGTAACTCAAAAGCAGTGAAAAAAAGGTTATGATATGAAAAATTCAGTGATTTTCAACATTTCAGTTTTATTTCCAGTTAGTCTCTGATTAATTGCTGAAAGAGGGGAAAAGTTTTACTCCTACTATTATGATGATGTTAGCCATTTTAACTGGCACAGTTTAAAATAAAACAAAGATAAGGAAAAGAGAAATCTAAATATTCAGTTGATGAATTCTCATCAAATTGCATTGTTGCTGACAGTGAATTAATATTAAGCATATTCTAGCAGTTCTATTATTTTTTTATTTATTTAGCATGTCTTATATGCTAGAATGCAACTACTATAATGATAATGAAAAGTTATATTTAGCATTTGTTCAGTTTCCATAGTTTCTTCTTTCATTGATATTTACTTCTATAAAAATGTCTTAAGCATGAGCCTTTTTTCAGGTTTTTTGGTTTTGTTTTTTTGTTTGGTGGTTTTTTTTTTTCTGTTGTTGTTGTTTTTGTGTGGGGGGTTTTTTTGTGTTTTTTTTTTTTTTTTCCTGGCAGTATTTTTATATTGATATTATATTCTTAAAAGGAGTGTGAGGGGATCTCAGTTCTGAATATTTTGAAAGAGATAACATTTTAAAGTTTTCTTCATCTCTGTGTCTGTAAAAAAAATAATGTCCAAGCTAATTCTATTTCTTGCTACAGAATAATTGCATTCATTTTCTTCCATCAGTTCCACTTTAGCCAGAAGTTGCCTTTTATCTTTAAATTATTACTGTTTCTATCAGTTAATTTCTTTTTCCTTCTGGAAGTTGTCTCAGTATACACTATATGACTGCTAGCTAGATAATTTGGTATCCAGTTAAGTGCTCACAGATCCTTATCTCTTCCTAAGTTCCTACATATCACCTCTGCTTAATTATGCTTATTGACATTTCCAAGACAGCTAAGGGATGTGTTTCTGTCAGCATGTCCATAACACCCAATACAGCCAATGTTATGGCTGTGAGTTGCCTGATTAGGAGACTTTTTTCACAGCTCATTGCTGCTGGTGGTTGGGTTTTTTTGTTGTTGTTGTCTTGGTGGTTGGGTTTTTTTTGTTTGTTTGTTTGTTTTGTGGGGGTTTTTTTGTTTTGTTTGGTTGTGGTTTGTTTTGTTTTTCCCACAAATACCTTCATCTGATCTCATGTGGAAGATCTGGAAAAAGACTGTTCCTCTTCCTGTCTCTCTGGAATCACTGGGGAGTGAGTGGAGCAAGAGTTAGAGTTCTGGAGAGTCCCAGGGTTCCCTACGTTAGGAAATGCCTTATTCAACTGAAGGTTGTTCTGAAATGTCTCTTTAATTGAGCTTTCTCTCTTTGCAGATCAGTTAGCACGCTGCACAGGCACTTGTCTATAGCAGTAGGATACTGAAAAAAAGGTACCTCTGTAATATGAATTCCCCTCCAAGACTAATACATGCTTATTTTTCTACCATGCCAATCTATTCTAAAACCTGTTGTATGGCTAGTACTAAAGTGATGTAAGTCTCAGCTTAGAAAAGGATTGAGCCTGTACTTACTTATTTCAGTCTCTGTTTACTCTGTTTCTGAAAACATCTGGAACTATTGTATGCCAGAGATTCCTTCAAGCTAAACAGAAAATTAAGAAGGAAATTAGGAGCTTTCTTGATAAGATAAACATTAAACTATCATGGCATACTGAATCCAACATGTATTTTTTTCTTAAATAATTAATTTCTAAGGAATAAGAGGAAGAAATAATAAAACATCATATATTTGAAATGAGCTTCACTACAAATGAAAAAAACTAGAAATTGTATGACACAAACATTCCTTAAATCAGAAATGACAATCTTTTGATATTCCAATGCATGTCGGCATATATATTTTCTTTCCCAGTTGGACATTCTGACTGAATGAACTGAATCTTTTCACTGTCACAAAATGGTCACAACTCAACAAAATGTATTTTAATAAAAGCAACTTCAAAGCAACTTATCTGGATGGAAAACATGCGTTAGAAAGGAGTGAATCTTAGCAAAATAATCACAGATGAGCTCTTTGGAAAGAAATTCTGACTATAAAGAAGTAAAATCAGATACATTCTTCTGAATTTTTGCAAGTTATTGGCAAGGCAACCATCAAAATAATGCATGTGTGTCTGGGTAACCCCAGCTGGTGGAAAAATGGTCAAGAGATGAAAGTGCAGGTTACTGAGGAAACAGTAAAAAAAGCTACTGGTAAAACAAGCAAAGTTTGACATTGTCACTGTAATATCAAAAAATGTGTGATATTAGGGTGCTTATTTCTCAGTATGTCTGACAAAGCATACATGGGTTGACGATGGTTAGGGAAATTAAATTGTAAAATAAAATACACCTTTCTTTTTGTGACTATCATTAAAAAAAATGTATCATCTGACCAGAGAGCTTAAAGAGTTTTCTCAGTATTTAAAACCACGATGAACTGTAGTCCTACAGAGAAATAAACTCATTTACAATCAAATCTTGTCATGATGGTGATGGTAGTCATGGTGGTCTTCAAATTATGAATCTAATAATCACCTTAGTCATGTAATTCCTTCTGGGACAAAAGGAAAATAGTATTATTTGAAATTTCCTCTCTATCATAATAATTATCGCAAATATGTAAAGACAGTGACAGCCATAAAAGATGTTTCAGTGATTCAGAGAGCTAATTGAAAGAATTATCTCACATCTTTTTGCTTCTTTTCCACAACAACTACATTTATTCTATATTTTGTCTCTTCCTTGTTTCCAAATCCACCTGTCATTTCTTTCACCAGTATCAGGGGTTTGCCACAACTATATCTAACAAGCTAGATATGCTGAGCAAACATTTTAAGAAAATATGTTAAATGTTGTTTCTAAAATATATGATTGGTATGCTTTGCTAACGTGTTCAGGGTTGAAGTGACCACAAAATGAAGGCCTTTTTCATCTAAGACAGATTGGTAAAGACTTTTCATTTTGTGAGTTTTCTTTTTTTTCCCCTTTCTTTGCAAACATCACCATGTCTGTCTTTTGGAAAAAAATTAAGCCACTTATTACATTATTCAAATCATAAAGTCATAGAATCGTTCTGGTTGGAAAAGACCTTTAAGATCATCAAGTCCAGCTGTTAGCTAGTAGCAATAAAACAGTAAATAATTACTTGCCTTTATGAAGACTCAAGTATCAGTAGCAATCTATTCTATTTGATACATTTAAATTTACCTACTTTCATAAATAAGCACTTAATAGTAAAAATCTATCATTTAAAAGCATTATTCACTTAGGGTGGGACAAGTCATCCCTATAGCTCTTCAGATGCAAACATCTAAAATGTACAGGTCTACCTTGGCAGGAGAAGAGTCCCATCTTGAAACATTAAAACAAGTTAATCCAATCACATTATTTAGATATAAGGCAAGGATACTCACATTAAACTTAATCATAGAAACACATCTTTATAGAACAGTTTAGCTTGAGTGGAACCTTTGGAGGTCGTGTGGTTCAATCTTCTACTTAAAGTGGGATTAACACTAGGGAAAATGGCTCAGAGCCATCTCCTGGGAAACTTCAAAGATCTCTAAGTTGGAGACTCCACATCATCTAAGAGCAGCCTGCGCAATTTTTTATTACTTTCCCTCTGAAGAATTTTTCTTATACCTAGCTGGAATGTCCCTTGCTGCAAGTTGTGACTGCTGCTGTTTCCTGTCCACTGCACTTCCAAGAAGAGTCCAGATTTACCTTCTTACTCTAAGAATGGCTAGACTAATACCTTCCCATTAACTGAAGACAGACACTATTACTTCCCTTTATCCTTTTCCTCATCAAGCTCTCCCAACCTTTCCTTATATGCTCTAGTCCTGACCATTTTAGTGTCCTTCTGCTGCATTCATTCTAGTTTGTCCATGTGTCTTTTTTGTACTGAGGACATCAAAACTAGATGCAGCACTCCAGATACCATCTCACAAATATCAATCAGAGAAGCATAATAACTTTCCTCAACCTGCTAGCTCTGGCCTTACAAATGCAGCTGAATATGTGACTGGTCTTTGTCATCACAAGGGTTCTCTGCTGACTCACATTCACCGTGTTATTCATATTGACTCGCTGTTCTTTTCCGCAAACTGCTTTCCATCCAATTAGCAGCTACCAGCTTAAATTTGCACATGGGATAGTCCTACACCGAAAGCAAGACTTTCTATCTGACTTTCCTGAACTTCTCAGCAGCCCATTTCCGTGGCCTGTTGAGAACCCCCTAAATGACAGCCCTGCCCTCCAGCATACTGACTACTTGCTGAGTTGAGCAGAGCTAATGTTGGGTCAGATTGCCCAGGGCCTTCTGACAGAAACTAGAATATGTCACACACAGTAAGGAAGGATTTTTATTTGTTTTGTTTTATCTTTTAATGAGCTTAATACTTGAAAATACAGCTTGCAGGTCAGATAAGCCTTTGGAGGGCTCATCTCAAATCTTGCCTTAGTTCACACTTCTTTCAGATTCATTTTATCTGAATAATTCTACTGTTTGATTATTTATTTGCTAACTGGGACAAAACATATTTCAACAGAAACCCTCTAGGGGAAGATGAGGGAAGCCTGAGAATGCCTTGCTTCCAGAATTACAGATTCTTCATAAAAACACTTCCATCTGTTAGAATATGTTACCCAACAAAAGCTCCTTGTAAACAGGATGTTGTGTAACTCACTTTGTGGCAGGGGGAAGGACTGAAGAAGGTGAAAAGCTAGGAATTCAAGTACCTTTTACTCATCTTGTAACTGGGAATCCAACTTGTTCTGTTTGTGCCTAGAACTGTCTAGAACATTCAAGTAAAAAATGTAAGCACTTTGAAGCTGCTGATTTGATTTCCCTTTGATTCAGGTCACACTGTTACAAGAGTCTGCAGGCATTTTTCCCTCTCGTTATTAATGTTTCATGCTGTTTAACTGTCTTAGTTGCATTTAGGTAAAAAATGTGGATCAAACATGAAACAAAATATAAATGTTTGTTAGGTAAGAACCACATGTTAATATAGCTATAATTGATTTATTCACAGTATTAGACTTACTCCTTCCCTCTCTCACCAGTTTTTTTATTTCATCTCTTGTTTCATGTCAGTCCCTTTTTTGCTCCCAGTTCTATGTATTTTACTTTTTACTGTATTTTTCTTGTCCCCAAGTGTAATTGTTACATTTGTTAGGTGAATTTCTTTCATACATAGAACTTATAAGCATAGCTTGTTTTTTCTCAGTCTGTTTGATGTTTGAAAGCGTATATACACCTGATTTGGAACATTTTAGAAGTTAGTAGCAATCATTTGTTGTCAAGTTAACAGAAAAATGTAGTTACTCTGAATTTCCATGAGCTCACTTGCCAAAGAGTGGTGATGCTGACAGAGTTCTGAGCTTGCATTACAAATTCCAGGGACTCTGTTTCTTAACTGTCCTTTCAGTTCTTCTTACAGTTCTGCATGACATGCAGTGCAAGTTCCTTAAGGTTATTTGTTGCCGGTATAATAGAGATGATATAGGGAGATAGCAGAAGAGATTTTAAAAATATAGAAGTCCAATTGCAATTCTGATAGAGGTGGATAACAGAGCTGTGCCTGTGTGCACACACCCTGCTCTTAGTCAGTAATTCCTGGGGTGATCCAGGACCTCACCAGCCAGTTATCTGCAGATATGAGGCACTGCTGGACTTGCTACTCACAAAGCAACAAAACCTGCTTTACAGTATCTCAGCTAGAGATAGCCTTGGCTGCAATGACCAAATATTGTGGAGTTTGGGATCCTGCTGAGCAGGTTGAATGTTAGTGGTAAGACAAAGGTTTTAGATTTTAGAAGAGTAAACTTCAGCTCACTCAGACCTCAGCTCGGAGAGATTCTGTGGGAAGCTTCCATGGAGGATAAAGGAGCTACTGAGTGCTGGGAGTTTTTCAAGAATGCTCTCCTGGAAGCACAAAACCAGTTCATCCCCTTTAAAGGGAAGGGAAGTAGGCAGAGCAAGAGACCCCCTTGGCTTAACTGCAAGCTTCTGAGTCTGCTCAAAACCAAAAGAGAAGAGTACCAGAGACGGAAAAGCGGACAAATACCCGGTGAGAACTGTAAGAGCATTGCCAGGGCGTGCAGAGATGCAGTTAGAAAAGCAGCAGCTCAGCTCGAATCAAAATTGGCCAGAGCTGTCAAAAACTACAAGAAAGGGTTCTTCAGGTACATAAACAACAAGCAGAAGCACAAGGATAATATTAGCCCACTGTTAAACAGGGGAGGTGAATTGGTCACCAACAATGCTGAAAAGGCAGAGATTCTCAACACTGACTTCACCTCTGTCTTTACCAGCACTGTTGGACCCCAGGCCTGGAGAACAAAAATCCAGGTCGCTGCAAACACAGACCTGCCATCAGTGAAGGAAGAGTTGGTGTGTGAACTATTGCAGGAGCTTGACCCTTACAAATCAGTGGGTCTTGACAACAGGCACCTGAGGGTGTTAAAAGAGCTGCCTAATGTTGTTACGAGGCCGCTTTCCATAATCTTTGAGAAATTATGGAGATTGGGGGATGTCCCAGAAGACTGGAAGAAAGCTAATGTCATACATCCCCCCCATCTACATGAAGGGTTTAAAGGAGGATCCAGGAAATTATAGGCCCATCAGTCTTACTTCAATCCCCAGGACAGTTCTGGAATGTTTCCTCCTGGGGGCTATCACAAGTCAACTGAAGCACATGATTGGGAAAAGCTGGCACGGATTCACCAAGGGCAAATCATGCTTGACAAACCTGATCGCCTTCTATGACAAAGTAAACTGCTCGGTTGATGTGGGCTAAGCAATGGATGTTGTCTACCTGGATTTCTCCAAGGCTTTTGATGTAGTTCCCCACAGACTCTTCAAAGAGAAACTGATGTGTTATGGTCTAGACAAGTCATCCATGCAGTGGGTGGGGAACTGGCTGACAGGCTGCACCCAGAGGGTGGTGGTAAATAGCTCTTTTTCGAACTGGCAACCTGTCAGAAGTTGGGTTCTCCAGGGATTGATATTGGACCCAACTCTGTTTAATATANCAGCACTGTTGGACCCCAGGCCTGGAGAACAAAAATCCAGGTCGCTGCAAACACAGACCTGCCATCAGTGAAGGAAGAGTTGGTGTGTGAACTATTGCAGGAGCTTGACCCTTACAAATCAGTGGGTCTTGACAACAGGCACCTGAGGGTGTTAAAAGAGCTGCCTAATGTTGTTACGAGGCCGCTTTCCATAATCTTTGAGAAATTATGGAGATTGGGGGATGTCCCAGAAGACTGGAAGAAAGCTAATGTCATACATCCCCCCCATCTACATGAAGGGTTTAAAGGAGGATCCAGGAAATTATAGGCCCATCAGTCTTACTTCAATCCCCAGGACAGTTCTGGAATGTTTCCTCCTGGGGGCTATCACAAGTCAACTGAAGCACATGATTGGGAAAAGCTGGCACGGATTTACCAAGGGCAAATCATGCTTGACAAACCTGATCGCCTTCTATGACAAAGTAAACTGCTCGGTTGATGTGGGCTAAGCAATGGATGTTGTCTACCTGGATTTCTCCAAGGCTTTTGATGTAGTTCCCCACAGACTCTTCAAAGAGAAACTGATGTGTTATGGTCTAGACAAGTCATCCATGCAGTGGGTGGGGAACTGGCTGACAGGCTGCACCCAGAGGGTGGTGGTAAATAGCTCTTTTTCGAACTGGCAACCCGTCAGAAGTTGGGTTCTCCAGGGATTGATATTGGACCCAACTCTGTTTAATATATTCATAAGTGATCTGGATGATGGGATCAAGTGCACCCTGATGAAGTTTGTGATTGATACCAAATTGAGTGGGGAAGTAGACACTTGGGAAGGGAGAGCCACCCTACAGGAAGACCTGGATAGACTGGAAGAGTGGGCTAACAAGAACCTTATGAAGTTCAACAAGGATAAGCATAAGGGCTTGCACCTGGGAAAACATAATCCAGGAGTGCAGCACAGGCTGGGATCCACCTGGTTGGGGAGCAGCTCTGTGGGAAGGGACCTGGGGGTTCTGGCGGACAAGCAGCTCAATATGAGTGAACAACAGTGTGCTGCAGCAGAAAAGCAAGCCAACAGGATGCTGGGTTGCTTCAACAAGGGCATCACCAGTAGAGATAAAGAAATTACTTTCCCACTCTACTCAGAGCTGTTCGGGGCACACCTGGAATTCTGTGTTCAGTCTTTGTCCCCACTATACAAAAAAAGACGTGTCCAGGCTGGGGAGGGTCCAGAGAAGGGCCACCAGGATGATCAAAGGACTGGGAAGGCTGCCATATGAGGAAAGGCTGAGAACAGGGTTTGTTAAGCCTTGAGAAAAGAAAGTTTAGGGGAGACCTCATTGCCATGATCCAGTACTTAAAGGGTGGCTACAAAGAAAATGGAGACTCCCTTTTTACCAGGAGTCACATGGAAAAGATGAGGGGTAATGGGTGCAAGTTAATCCTGGACACAAGAAGACTGAAAACAATCAGCCATTGGAATAATCTCCCCATGGAAGTGGTGGATTCCCCAACACTGGACACTTTCAAGGTTCATCTGGACAGAGTGCTGGGCCATCTTGTCTAAATGGTGCTTTTGTTTGGACAAAGCTCTTGACAAGAAACTTTGGACCAGATGATCCTATTCTATGACTCTTATGATTCTATGAGTTAATGGACTGGTTTGAGACAATGGACGGACTTGGAAGGAGGTGACTGGACCTTCCTATTGAGTATTTCACTTATTGTTACAGTAGCCCTCCAGAGTATAATGTTGAGCAGCTCTAGAATATCCCCCATGCAGCTCCTGCTGTGCCCAGCCCAATTTGTATGCTTAATTGTCTTGGTTAACATCCTAAATTGAGTGTTACATATAGTCATTATTTTATATTCTATTTCAGTCAATAAAGAAAGACTTCAGCTGTCAAAGGTCTATCTGATTCCCAGCTTGCCCAAAGGAATGAAAATGTTCTGTAAATTCTGTTTCATATTCATCATTCCATGTTGATATCTTGGATATCCAGAAACATCTAAAATAGTGGTAATGTTTCATTATTACTACAAACCAAATTGTGTGGAGCTCAACTGAGCTTTAAAAGTTCATGGTTAGAGTTCTCATGTTCCTCCACTCATGACTTCTATCTTTAACTCTATAAATAAATAATTTGTTCCATTATGTTGGAAAACCTAGTGATATTACAATCTTGTGAATTCAGGTTTGTTGTTTTTTTAACATGAAAACCATTTTGTCTTCATAGTTTAAAATTCCCTAAATAAAAAATGCCTTAATTTGAAATTTATTCTCATCTCATTTATTTTCCTTAAGATGTCTGATCACAAAAGAGTACATTTATCATGTGTAAATCATCTTTTACAGGAAGTGTTTTGTGATGTCCGAGTGTTTATATGAAAGTCAGAAAATTACAGGTGATTTTATTTTTATTATACTCACTATCTTTTAATATTTAATGCTGTATGTTTATTTAATATTTAATCTAAACCACCATGAAATAATGTTATACTTGTGGTTTAGTCTTGCAAATATTTTGCATATTTAAAAGAGCCCAAAGGTGCTGGTACTTCTTGCAGTGTAAAGACAGCGTCATGTGCTTAATTCACTTCTCTACAGATAGGCTTGTGGAGTCATCTGAGACACCCTGGAGTACCCAAGACTTATGTCAGAATCTGCTAGATATGATATAGAAACTATGGGAAGCCCAAGTCCTTCTGGAGCAGCTGCTAGTGGTGAGGAGGAATGCTTATGGGCATCTCAGATGACATCAGATACCACTCTGTCATCAAATAAACTGCATTCAGTTGTACTTTTTCTGTGTGCCCTCAAATAATTTGATCAGACTTGAAGGGATGCTAAAGATTGGGTCACAATTAACAAGGCAGTACTTTTGTCTAGATGGAGTTTTTGCCAAGAAAGATTAGATCAAATGATCCTTGAGGTCCCTTCCAACCTGATATTCTAAGATTCTATGAAAATAAGTTTAGTAACATTATTCTGATTGACATACTGCCTCTTTTTCCTAGATCTAGAAGCAGGCAAATATACTTTACTTTCATTTATAGCACAGAAAGATCCGTATAAAGGTGACCTTTAAGATTAGTTTTCAACAGCTCAATGAAGAAAACATGCATTTGTCATCATTTAAAAAAAAATAAAAATTAGAAGCAATACCAGAACAAGATGGAATAGAAAGAACCATTAATATGATTAATTTAGCTTTATTTTTCTCATCCTAATAAACATAAATAAATAAGAACTTTCTGATTGTTTAATTGATCTGATTAGACTTTGTCAAAAGAAATTTTGAGTTCAGAATTTATAGGAATATGGATAAAATTTAAAACAAAACAGAGATAAAATCCTTCAAAGACTACACACAAGCAACACATCTGCATGAAAAAGGGAAAATTCCTTCACAGAAGTTGGAAACAATTTTTCTGTAAGTGTTCAATCAAATTTTGCATCTATTTGTTATTGCAGATCTCTCATCATCTCTCCCCAATATTGTCACAGATACATTTTAATTGTGTAATTTTTCTGGAAGGGGTGTTTAATAATGTGTATGATCATAATATGTATATAACTTTACTGTTCTGTGTGACCGTACTACTCCTACAGTACCAAGGATGCGCTCTTTCCACAAGGTATAGATAAGTTTTCCATCTCCTCTTTCACAGTAGACACTCTACCTGAGGGTGCCATGAAGTTTTAACCTATGATTAACCTCCCTGAGAAAAGTCATATAGTTTTTCAGTGACAGAAAATTTTTAATGACATTTCATTGGTCCCATGAGGAAACCCTGAGCAAAACCAACCAAGCCTTTGTATCCTAGTAGAAGGAATGTTTAGTACAGAAGAAGACAGGTTGCTCATTCCATCTCTTTGTCCAGTTGATCAATAGATGGCAGCAAATAGCTCTTTTACCTCTGATCTCCAGCCCAGAGGGTTACAAACATTTATTTATTTAGTGTTCCTTTCTATTTCTACCTTTCCTTCTTAAAAGGTCATGTACATGACTGTATGTGACAATGCAGTTACACTGTAGAACATATATAACTTAAGTAGGTAACTTCTTCACCAGCTCCTTGCTAGGGACAATTCACAGGGTTTCACTGGGTACTGTAAACAGCTCCTGCCAAATCCAAGTTAGCAAGGAAGTGTGTACATATCTTGTACACGGAAATTCACTGAAATAGTAGAGTCACAGATATAAATATCCCATATTTAAGTTCCCATTTATTAAGGAGCCACAAAAATCAGTCCCTAAAATCAAGGTTCCAATATATCCTTTTGATAAAGTTCTTCTTTTGTTCCTCAGTTTCAGGTTTTGGAAAAGATTTTGGTCCCCATAGACATTTCCAGTATTCCTTGTGTAGGTTGTCCTGCAAAAGCCCCTTGGGCCTAGTCAGTCTGGATAGTGAGGATGTACAGTTATCTCTGAGGGAAAAAAAAGTTTTACCTCTCTTAAAAAAAAAATAAAAAAGTGAAAGTAGACTTCAAAATCCAAAATACAGTAGGGAAAATTTTACTCAAGTTCCAGTGAAATCATCTCTGACTTTAGAACTCGTAAAGGTATTTTAAGCATAAGGACTACCTGTTTAAGAAAGTAAAAAAATGTAGAAAAATAAATCTTTACTTAAAGTTGACTATGATATTTTAAAACTTCATGTTTAAATATTATTGTGCAAATTAAAATGAAAACATATCTACCTTTAAATGAAAGCAGATATCACATTCAACTGATACAGTAGTGCCTAAGAACATACAAGAAAACTAAGATGAATCAGTAGAATATATTCAGAAAACCTTGCTGATAATCTCCTCTTCAATCAGTTTGCTAATACCTGAGCTAACGACACTTTATTTACCTCATACTGCAGTAAGAATACTCTTCCTCACAGTGTGTTGTCATGATGATGCTCTTGAGATATAAAAAGATGGTAAAAAGAGATGAATAGATAGCTAAAAATATTTTGATGCAGTGTACATTAGAAAATGAAAAAAAAAAAAGAAGAAACATTAAAATGTCAGCTTTTGTATCACTTCTAAATAACAAAAGTAATTAATTGCTTTCTACTGAGAACCATGGCCCAGACTTATCCCTAATAAAAGAGGACAGCTGGAAGAAATACTGAGTGAAATGTGAGATCTCATCTGGTTTGAGGACTTCATTTACTCTCTTACTATATCCCAGTAAAGTGAAAAACATATGAATCATACTTCCCCCCAGATTTTTTTTTTTTTTTTTAATATATAGTCTTTTCTATTAGGAATCTGAATGCATCTTGGATGGTTCTGGAAAAAAGAGGTATGATTTAATCCCAAAGAAAGGTAGGTATAATATAAGAAAAGACCATTTAAAATAGTCTGCAAATGATAGATGTTGAAAGTGCATTTAAACAATTACCGATGTGAAATGAATTTAACACAGGTTGTGTAATTTATTAAGTCTGGCAGTGCTCGGTTACTTACTTAAGCCAATAAAGTTATTGAGATTTGGAAAGGAAAATGAGAGTTTGTCTTCATTTACTGAAGATGCCCTTCATTTGTTATTAAAGTTATAATTTATACATATTGCAACTTTTATAAAATTAATTTTCTACACTGGGCATAACTTTCTCTTTTGAGATTTAATGTCATATGTGAAATGAATTATAAAAGGTCATATTTTAATGCTGCATCTTGAGCCAATGTTTTGATGGAATTGAAAAACACTGTGTTCAAGGTTCAAGCCACTGGAGTTTCTGTCCTTGCTACATTACCTGTGACAGAACAAGGATGTTGCCAGCGTAACAAGCACTCTTGTATGAAATCAGTGAGGTTGAATTGCCAGTGACCAGTCCATTAATTCCTGGTAAGTTTGATTTTCTGTTTTCTTAAATTGGCATGTTTTAATTAAGTTTGGAGAAAATATTATGTGAAAAATCATCACTGGGATATTATTAGGCAAACAAATGTATTTCATTGTTGCAAAGTTCAAGGATAGCCAACATAGATGTTATATAAAGCATGAAATAGCTTTATTTTAATTTTTCTTTGTAGGGCTATCCATCATGAAAATAATAGAAGTTGTTAATGTCTAATCACAGGAAAAAGGTACTGCTTCTTCCCCACCCCCACCCCCCCCCACCTTGAGAAGGAACTTTGTTTTCTTTGGGGTTCAACTGCATAATTATCATTGTATTGTAAAATGTTCATAATGTGTGGAAAGTCAGAGAGGAAGATCTAGTATAAGGTATATAACTTAGCTAGAACATTCAGTAGAAGTTGTTCATTTCATTTTTTATATTGGCAGTCAATGAACACTGTGTGTATTTTCACCTGAGGGAGTCATGTTGCTATATTTTAAAATAAAACCAAGGAAGAAACATAGGCTCTACTATGTTTAAATTCTTTCTGTGTTTCGGGAAGGGAAATGCAAAAATTACTTCATGAGAACTTTATGCTTACCTATGTTTGGGTTTTGTGCCTTAGTATGAGGTAAAACAATTTGAAACTTAATTTGTGTTATTTGGTCACAGCCTCAGGAACTGGCATGGAGGACTACAAAGCAGTAGTAGAACTCTGTTTCCCTGGGTACACCTGTGTACAAGATGCTTCAGCTACTGCTTAGCGATATACTGAGAAGAGAGGTCTCCATCTGGTTAACTAAACCAGTTTACTTCCATTTTGAAGCTATGACACCTGAAGATGTTCACACACAGACACACACACCCGGAACAGATCAACACAAACACGAGAATGATGCCTTTACAGGTAACACACACAAAACTAGCACTAACATAAACATAAGCTATACAAATGGCCTGATCCTGTTCTTACTTGCCATTTTCAATATAAAAGTAGGACAAGAGAAAAGACAAGTAACAAGTAACACAGGAACAAAGCAGGGAACCCAAGGAGATGAGATAGGGTGTGGAAAAAAACAAAAAAAGGAACCAAGGAAGGGGCATAGCTGAACAGAGCATCGGCAGAAGCAGAATGGAAGCAGAAGCATCACAACATGAGAAGGTCTGAGAAGACAAATTATACTAAAACAGGAAATCCCCTTAAACAAGCATCCTATTACATCCTCAGCTAGATGAACTGTTCAGTTATTGAGACTCTCTCTACAACTGGCCCTTCAGTTGGCTCTTTTAAATATTGTGATTGCACTGTCATACCTGTAGGAATTACTTTAAATTCTGTAATTTAGTTTTCAGAAGTGCATCCCTTTGTGCATGTATCTTTCCTTTCTGAAACCAATTTCCCTATTTAAATAATTTGTTCTAGTCATAAGTGGCTTCATCCTTACTTTTTGTGTCACCGTGTGTCAGGATTATACCTTTATTGCAGATCACTGTCTGCAAAACTAATAAAAAAAAAAATTGTGCAGCATGATAATAGTTGAAACTGGCCCACTTCCAAGAGCACCATAAGCTTAAGCAGATGTTGGCCAGACTGCACTAAATATTTGTGTGCAACTTGAGGAATCTCAGTACTCTTCAGTCAATGACCATAGACTGCTGCTTTCAGATTTCTGGGCTTTTTGAGTTTGGTGGTGGGTTTTTTTGTTTGGTTGGTTGGTTTTGTTGTTGTTGTTGTTGGTTTTGTTGTTGTTTGGTTTGGGTTTTTTTGTTTGTTTGTTTTGGTTTTTTACAAATGAACACTCAGAGTCATGTGAATGGCAGAGAGGTTTTGCAAATTGACTTCAATAAGAAAGAAGTCAAGCTCATAGTAAACAATGGTACAAAGTGTCAGGAAGCATAGAGGGCCAGATGCTCCCTCATGGATGGGGAGTTGGGTGTAATAACATGCCAGCAGGGCAGGTGCCTTGACAGCCAGAGTCCTGTCCTACAGTACCCAGGCAGGGGGAGCAAAGCAGGCCCAGGTGTAGCAACCAGGTTCAACCAAGAGTCCAAATCATCAAGTAAATTCATAGTGATAGGACAGATGTGAGGTCAAGACACAAGGTCAGTCAGAGCAGGATCAGAATCACATCTGGTAAAGGTAACCAAGGTCAGACACACTCCACTGATTAGAGGGCAGGTTCATAGTGTCCAGACAAGTATGAGGTCCAAAAATATTAAGGGATTGGAACATCTTTCATACAAGAAGGGATTGAGGGAGCTGAGATAATTTAACCTGGAAAATAGAAGGCTCTAGGGGATCTCATCAATGTGTATAAAAGACTGATGGGAAGGAATGAAGAGGGACACAGTCTCTTTTTGATAGTGCCCAGATAAAGGACAACAGGCAATGGGCACAAATTAACACAAAATTCCATCTAAACACAAGAAAATGCTTTTTTACTGTGATGTTGAACAAACACTGGAGTAGGTTGCCTGGAAGGGTTGTCAAGTCTCCATCTGTGGAGAATCAGAACCCAACTAGAAACAGTTCTGCACCATTTGCTCTAGCTGACCCTGCTTGAGCAGGGGGGTTGGGCTGGATGACCTCAGGAGGGCCTTTCCAACCTCAGTGATTCTGTGATTCCGAGGTGAAGCCAAGATGTTTGTCTGGAGGTCAGAGATCAGACCAGTGAGACACATGGCCAGGCAGGGGCACAACTGGTGGCTGAGGTGGAGACTGGCATGTGTACAGTGTAATTAAGGCAGGGGCAAATAGTGACACATTATATATTACCAGGCACCCAAAATGTGACTTGATTGTCACTAAGTATAGGAAATACTAATGTAACATCTACTGCAAAAAAAGCAAAGATGAGAGATTTGATCTAACTTGAAGTGTTACCAGTGAGGAATCCAGGTTCTGAATTTATAATAGTCCCATTTGGAAGGGACCTACAATGATCATCTAGTCCAACTGCCTGACGACTTCAGAGCCGACCAAAAGTTAAAGCATATTATTAAGGGCATTGTTCAAATGCCTCTTAAACTCTTACAGCCATGGGCCATTGACTACCTCTACAGGAAGCCTGTTCCAGTGTTTGACCACCCTCTTGATAAAAAAATAAGTTGAAAAGCACCTGTAGTAGAATGTGACAAACTTCTTCATGATGTGAGTGATAGCTAGAAGTTTAAAACTTGTATTACTGTGAACTTAACTAATTTAGATTACTTTAAACGGCAGTGTGTCTGCCTGTTATATAGCTAGAATATAGCTCAATAAGAATCACTATTTTAAAATATATACATCTATATAAATGCCTCTTATCATTATAAAAGATGTTATATTTGCTTCAGTGAAAGGATCTATATGAAAAAGCAAAAAAAGGATGAAAGGATATAGTAAAATCAGATGCAACAAAATACAGGAAAAAAGCTAATATTAACCTCTTTTTGAAATAAAATGTAATAAAAAGGAAAATTACATGGAACAGAGGAATAAATTAATCTATTTATAGCTATAGCTCATAGTAAGAATATGTTTTATCATACTACATGTTATTAATATCTTTCACAGTTTTCCTTAAAGATTAATTTTTCTGAGCCATGCTCTAAAGTTTTTATGTTAGAAGGAGGGTTTTTTTCAAAAAAACAAACAAACAAAAAACAACAACAACAAAAAAAAACCTCTAACCAAAATTTCACTTTCTTTTCCTCTCATTTTATTTAGTGAATTTGTTACATAAAAGAGATTAAATCCCCAGTTTACTTTACAGTGCAGGATAATGAATTATATTCAGTGTTAGTGGCAATGTCATAGAATTAGCGCTTCTGAGAAAGTGCAATATGTGAACTGCATGATCACTAGTTATTTTTATTATTCTGTGTGATCTTAGATTTAGTAATGAATATAAACCCATTTCTGGACAGTTTAAAATGGGTTTATACGAAAACTTAAGACTGCTGGCCTCCAGCAAAAAATGGATACTGAGGCCTATTCCCTCCTGTACCCAACCCATTAAGAAAATTAAACACAAAACACAATAAAATAGCTGTCAAAAAAAGACCCAAAACCTGCAGAAAAAAAATCAACCTTCAAAAAAAACAAAACAAAACCCAAAATCACCCCAACAAAATAAACAGAACAACAACAACAACAACAATAAAAGCCAAAAAATAAACCTCTATTTACTTTATATTTATTTTTAAAATACTGTAAAGAATGCAAAAATCTACATTATAATTGTTAGGTGGAGACTTCTATAAGGATGCACACTGCTAAAGTACTGCTACATGAATGAAGAGGAAAATTCTCTGACTGGTAATTTTAAAAGGCATTGAAAGGTTTGCTTACTTTATCTATCACTCAAACCAGCAACTCAAAACCAATCACAATAAATAATTTATCTATGTTCAACATCTATTTTATTTCTATCTCCTCATATGAACTCTTTTTTTTTCTAAATACTTATACAATAGTCATTATAGCAGTATATTAGAATTTGAAAAGATTTTACAATTATAAGAAAGTATTATTTAGAGAAATGCTTTTAGTAGTCAGGAATTAGGACTCCTTGAAAAACAGATCAGAGGAGATGTTAGAAGGACTCTAGCATCCAAATACCAAGAAATAGCAGGATAAAACCTTATATTTTTAATCCTTTAAAAAAATATCTAACTCATTGTGTCCTGTGTATAATTTGTAACATTGGATTCTAGATTATCTATGCATAATTAAAAACAAAACAAAACAAAACCAAAAGTAAACCACAAAAAGAAAACCCCAAACCCCAAACAAAACTGCTCATCAAATGTTTTAATTGTTCGTTAAGCGTTAGGTAACCATAGGACCACGTAATGATTGAAATTATAACTTGAATGCGAATGTGCGAATCTATACAATTACTTCTTGAAATTTCATATTTTGTTCCAGCGAACTTAGTTCTGTAGTGTCTTTAATGAAAGCCAGTGGTACTTTGGGTTACCTTATCTTGGGTTTCTAAAAGTGAGCTATCTAAAGCTTAGGTAGTCGTAAGCCCGGTTTTACTTAGGGGAGAGAAATAGACACCTGCAGCAGAAGATTCTTCCCGCTGTAATCCAACACACATGAATAATGCTCTAGATGTACGTATTTCTCTTCTGACTGCACAGGGAGACTATGTGGATAGCTTAGATTCAGACACACAATTTTTCAATTTTTGAAGCTAAGGAGACAGACCAAAAAGTACTCTCTTTCAAATAAAATAAATAAAAACATAATACAGTTGAGTATGTGCGTATTTGTGTGAGTGTGTCAAAGACTCAAAGTTTACTTATAGGAGAAGCTGTTTTTCAGAGGAAACCAAAGCACTTGCTGGAATACAACGTATGAGGACCACATTTATCTTTGAGCAATGAAAATTTATCAGAAAGTAAAAGAAGGTTTTTATCCCTAAAAGTGCTTCCAATAAATTTAACTGAGAGCTTTTTAAGGACATATATCTTTCTAGGAGAGATAAAGATGTGTCATTATTGTTTATAATAATAGGGAGCTGAAACCATTGCTTGAGAGATTTTTCCTGGCCTGTTTCCTACAATTCCAGTGAGCTGCCCCTGCATTATAAGATGTATTTCCAATGATATCAAGAATAACTTCAGTCTTTAACTGCTGAGCAGGTAGGCAGCTCAATCCTGCATAAAAACTTTCCTCATTCACATATTCTCTCACTTCCCACCAATAGTCCTACAGTAGGCTACGTTTTTAGAAAAGAATTATTAGATTGTTTTCCACATTAAAACTTCTTTATGGAAAGGTATGCTTTCATCTCTGTGATTAGTAACCTCATGCAATTTGCAAGTGACCTGATTAAAATTTTTGCATCTCTATGAAGGGAGTTTCCAAGCTTCTAACTTGCTATGAAATAAGTTGATGGACAGAAATTCTTTAAGACAATAATGAGTAGCAGTTGGAAAAAAAGGGTATTTAAGCTACTGCAAGGAGAACTATCTCCATGAGATATGCTTGATGAACTTGGTTAATGTACTTCTATTTAAAGAATAGAACAAAACTAATGAAAGCAAAACATTTTTTTTTTTTTCTCTGATATGTTGGTGTTTGTGACTCCTTACAATAAACACCTTCAATAAACTGTGAGCTTTGCTCAAAAACAATATGATGTTCTTTCTACAGTAATTGAGTTAATCAGACCTTTTTAAATGTTGATAGAAACTTTGGACAAGGAATATGGTACTAAATGCTAGGAAGCATTGAGTAAAATGCCTAACTTGGCTTTTTTCTCTCTCTCTTTTTTTTTTTTCTTTTAATTCCTTGATTCAGAAAACAGAAATTGATTTATTTTACCTGAAATAAAATTGAAGGTCAAAATTAAGCAGTTTTCAGAGGGAGTTTTAATTAGATAAGGTTAAAGCCCCACAGAGCTTCTCTGTCTTCTATCTTTAATTCCCACTCTGTAGGAACCTTCTGAACTTGCCCTGCTTCTTTATTCAGATGCAATCAGCACCCTTCAATGAAACTCTAATTTAAAGAGAATTCATTATAGTAGGTGACTTATTTAAATAGGTGAAAATGAATGCCTCTGAGCGTAGAACTTCATGTTCTAAAATGATGGTAAGGTCTTATAGGTAAGCTATAACAACAGTTCTCACAGTTGAACACAATTTGTATCTGTATATAGATATATCTATATATAAAAAAATATATATGCCTGTATAAATAAATTTTATGATGAAGTCTCTCACAAGTCTTTCACAAACATCTAAGAGGTGTCCCTTGAATATTGCAATGTATGGTGGGTTGACCCTGGCTGGGGGCCAGGTGCCCACCAGAGCTGCTCTATCACTGCCCTCGTTCACTAGACAAGGGAGAAAAAGTGTAACAAAAAGCTTTGTGGGTCGAGATAAGGACAGGGAGAGATCACTCACTTATTATCGTCATGAGCAAAACAGACCAAACTTAGAGAGAAAATTCATCTAATTTATTATGAAACAGATCAGAGTAGAGGAATGAGAAATAAAATCAAATCTTACACCTCCCCCCACCCCTCCCATCTCCCTGGGCTCAGCTTCATTCCCGGCTTCAAACCTCCTCCCCCCCAGC
>VXBL01006443.1:151734-168242 GCA_013400195.1 Aramus guarauna | reverse complement strand
GTTTTTTTTTTTTCTCCCTTCTTAAATATGTTGTCACAGAGGCACTGATTGTCTTGGCCTTGGCCAGCGGTGGGTCCATCTTGGAGCCGGTTGGCATTGGCTCTATCAGACACAGGGGAAGCTTCTAGCAGCTTCTCACAGAAGCCACACCTGTAGCCCCTCTGCTAGCAAAACCTTGCCATGCAAACCCAACACAGAATGTAAGTGAATGTTACTGTATTTTTTTACCCTTTATTTTCCAGATGAGTATTAAATATAAGAAGTCCAAGAAAGCCTAAATTCCTCGTAGTCATGTAGTGAGTCAAACACGAAAAGAAAAGAAAAGAAAAGAAAAGAAAAGAAAAGAAAAGAAAAGAAAAGAAAAGAAAAGAAAAGAAAAGAAAAGTGGGTTTCTTAATTTGTACTCTCTGGCTGTAATTAATAGGATATAACAAAGCTGATTTTCAATTACTTCACACTCGATGTAGTCATGTATTCATGCACTGTAGCTGTAACCTTCTGATATAATTTTTGATTTGATGGTATTCTAAAATGTATTTTCACTCATCTAGGTCAATATACCAGTGACTAAAGATATTGAACACCTTGGATAAAGAGCCTAAAGCATATTATGAAAACTTATTGGTGCAATACATTTGTATTTAATGCTACAGGACAGTGGAAAATCAGTCCTCCTGCCTTCAATGCAATATATATTGCAACGTATAAAATAAGAAAATGTTTTTAGGAGAATATATACTCCTTCATTAGACCAGATGTGTATTCAGAAAAACCGAGAAGCTTTCAGGTATGCAAATCCACTTTTAGGGTTGAAATATAAGAAACAAACTTGAAATTACATGCAAGCTGAGAACAATTTGTTCTGAGTTTAACTTAGAAGTATGTTAATCATTGAGATAGTTTCACAGAAGTGTTCATCCATAGCCATGCAAGGGAAAGAAAATGTTTCTAACAGAAAAGGAGGATATCATTATCTCTTGTGAGAGAAGAAGAGACAGACTGAGTAATAGTAGATGTTGGCACCGGCGGCATGTGCGATGTACTGTTAAATATACGGCCAGCATCACTGAGATTGCATTTATCTATTTGACTTACAAATATAGTTTCTGCTCTGTCTTTGTGCCTCTTGAACATGGTAACTGAGGTCAGATACTGACTGACTGCTTTGTGAGAAATAGTCTTAAATTTATAACTGCATGATGGAGTTCTTACTGTTTACGTAGACTTAATTATGCTAGGTGAAAGATTACTACTCCACTGCGTACTTGTGGAGTAGCATGACAATTCTGTACTATATATTCACCCAATCATAAGATAAAATAAGGATATCTGTTTTTCTGAACACAGTTCTTTCCAGAATTGAACTGACTCCTCGATTCCAAGACTACAGCAGTGACAGAAGCAGTGTGAGGTAAATGGAGATAACTGTGGGACTATGGGATAAAGGAACAATACTGAAGTTTATTTCACCTACAAATCGCTAGTTTCAACATGTCCTGGTCTTTATCAGTTTTGTCCCAGTTGATCCTTAGAGGATTCTATTACAACTTTAAAACTCTATAGGGAATCTCAACAATTTCTTGCTCTTCAATTTCTTACATTTACTCTCATTGAAGATTGGTTATTATATCTGATAATATATCTAATCTGAGAAAAGAGTTCTAAAGTACAACTACAATTTTTAACATGTGAATTCTTGATGACAATAACATTTGCTCCAATTTTCTGATGTCTGTAATTTATGCTGATAGGACCTGTATTGAAATGTCAAAGGCAGTACAATCAAAAAAGGCTTATACATACTTTGCATGCCTATGCACACTTATGCAGAGAGCATTTGGAAGTATAAGGTTACGTGGAAGAAGTGTGCCTTCTCCTTTGAGGGCATTGAATTGAAGGAACCACTAACCAGAACATGCAGAGAGAAAACTGGCCAATACATGATAAGGGAGGTCATGATAAGAACAAAACTGGTCTCCGGCATGTGTTGATAAGAGTATGTGGAGTGTGAAAATGTTTAGTTTTTCAGCTGGAGGGATAAGGGAAGGGAGAGAAACACACAGAGACATAAAACCTGACCCATTAGCATTAACAAACAGTATCCCGAAAGAGACCTGGTCAGTCACACTAGCTGATGGGCCATCAAGAAACTGCAGGCAAATGGGACTTTGCAACAGATGAGGATGCAAACCTGAGGGTCCTGCATGTTGGAGGTGGTTGGTGGGACTGTGCCAGCTGGTGAGGCAATGTGCAGGGGAAGGGGGAGCAGGGGGGAACACAGAGGAGGGTAGGCAGACAGGGGGATAAAAGAGGCCAATTTTGTGTAAAACAAGACCAGTCAGTACACTTGTTCAGCTGAGTCCTGCACCTGATCACTGCAGTCTGTCTCGTCTTCTCATATCTTCTTATTAAATCTTTCTTAACTCTGCATAATCTCACTTTCTATCCTGTGTGTGTGTGCTGCAAGGACGCAGTGCCAGCTGCTCAGACCAGTGCCTGTGGGGGTGAAATCTGGTGTCGGCTACTGGAGTCAGACCAGGGATGTGGGTCCCCCTGGCCTGTGGTGTCAGCTATTGGAGCCAGTGGGATCTCAGCGTCAGAAACTGGAGTGGGGGTCTTTGACCCCCAGCCACTGGGCAGGAATGATGTGTGTCCTGAAAACCAGCTGCTGGGGCAACCAGGGTGAGTGAGGTGGGCAGGTGGCTTAGCACTGGCCACTGGAGCAGGACTGCAGGTCACAGCCCGTCTGCCTGGTGCCAGCTGCTGGGGGGGTTGAGCATCTGTATCTTCCCCGAACTGGGTGTGTGCGGGGTGTGTGTGTTCATGAGCAAAATTTAAGCTGTAGTTGCTGGTGATTAGGGTGGCCACGGGTCTCAACAGGGGTATCAGGTGGGTATGGAGTCTATGCTGTATTCAGGGGAGACCCACCAGTGTGGTGTGCCTGTGGGACAAGTGTGTGGGTGCTTGTGAACCTGGAGACTTCACTACTGGTTGAACTCGTAAATAGGAAAGTGTCAGCTGTGTCCCTCAGCCTGGGCAGAGACCCCAGGTCCCTGGGCACTGGGATGGGCTCCGGCAGCCAGGAAGGAGGGAGTCCTGGCAGGAGCAACTGGAGTAGGTGGCCACTCCTAACATCTCTTAAGAGGAAGTATCCCTTCATATATGAAAACCTATAAAGAATTTAGGCAAATTTATTGTTTCAAGGATCTTAAAATTGAGGTTTATCAAAGAACATTTTGTTTGTTGAAACACAGTTTTTTTCACAATACATTTTCATTCTGAATGAAAATAAAATTTTAGAACTCTGAGTCTCTTTAAATATACTTCAGTAGAGAATAAACACATCTGGCTCTACCTACAATCTGATCCTGAGTCATCCATGTGTATCAGAGCACTGGGACTAGATGACAGCCATGTTAGACAAATTTGGGCAATGCTACTTTGTTTTTAATAAAATGGGGAAGATTACAGAATCAGCCTTATAAAGTGATAACAAAGCTTGTGGCATGCATACATTTCTTTGATTCCACTATCCATAAGTCATTTGAGCTGAGGAATATGTAGCCTACCACCAGCTGAGGCTATGCATTACTAGTTACATGTATGCAATAGCTAACATCTGGTTCACTGTTCTGTTTACATATTATGGAATTATTTGTCAGAATTTATTTACATTTTTGTGACATTTTTATTATATTTAAAAAATATAATAGATTTCACACAGTACGGAGGGAATGATGCAGTCTATCTATTTACAGTTACTTTAAATTAGATAGGACTTTACTGAGGGCAGCAAGTCTGTTTAAAGAATCCAAAATATGTGGCTTGCATTGAAAAAAAAAAAAATCTATTTTCTCTATTTGAAATATACAATTATAATTTCTCCACAACAGAAATAAGTCATTTGTCTTAAAGATCATGTGTTTAGAATGCATGGTGGGTTTTGTGGACTTTGAGTATATTCTATATACTTACAGAGAAGATAGTAAACATCAAGCCAGTGAACTGGAAAATCAGTATAACTACAGTACTTAGAGTATAATATTACTGCCCAGTGGGATTTTTATTAGCCACTAGCTGTTATAAAAAGCACTGCGATATGACTTATAGCATATATAATTTTAAGCATTCAATAGTATTCTCTGACCATCAAGAAAAGGGTCATAATTTTTACATAGCTGCACATTGGTACTCAAAATTCTGTTCTATAAAAACAAATCAACAGACTAGAAATTAATTTCCATAGATGGAAAATGGCTTGTTCAGTCTGAAGAAATTGATTCATAAAAGTCAGGCACATAAAAATTCAAATGAGTTTAATCAAATGTTTAATCAATAATAAACAAAGCTGAATTTAAATCTGACATCAGGTGATTCAAATGAACATTGCTACAGGAGGTAACAAGGTATGAACAATCTGACATTTAAGGCACAAACTACAAATCATTCTGAGTCAAAGTCAAGCAAGGTCTTTTAGGCATTTCTTCTCTTGATGGCTGGGTAACTGTTACTCCCTTCAGTAACTGCATTCTTCCTGATATTAAAGCTTAATTCAGACTAAATTTTTATATCTGAGTACTGTTTTCCCGTAGTATTTATAGCAGAATACAGATTCACTGTTCTTAAGGGTGGCAAATAATCCATTTCACGAACACAGAGGTCCATGCTAAAGTGTATTCAGCTATAGAAATATCTTAAGTCTAAGTTCCTACCTCTTACTTATACACTTGTAAAGCTCCCATTCTATTATTCTTTTTGTATTCTGCTGTTAAAATAAACTTCAAAACATTGACGGGTTCTTGGAATTAAAGCTTTTAAATACCAATTAACTTTTGAACATGTAGAGTTACACACTACACCATGATGTTTCATAATCTCATAGATTCTGAAATACTGAAATAAGCCTAGAGTATATCAAGAGAATAGAGAATATATCAAGAGAATATCAAGAGAATATAATGGTAAAAGTAGGATTAGCCTTTTCAGACTAGTGTCATGTATTTCACGTAATTGTAATCTGAGTTCTTAAGTGGAGAACGTGTCGTAAACCATGCCTTTAAGCAATGAAAGACAACTACAAAAACAAACAAACAAACAAAGTCTTATGCAAAAACAATCATTGGTATAACATCAATTAATCTCTAAGATATCTTTCAATATAGATATATCTTTCAATATAGATATATCCCCTCTCATTACAAGAGCCCTGTACCTGTACTCCACAGGAATGTATGCATTTGTGAGGAAAAATTTTAAAAAAATTCACCTTCACCTGCAGGAGGTGTGGTTTGGTCAAGCTGCTGAGTCACAAAAGGAAGATGATGAGGGAGAAGGTGAGCAGATTTCACAGCATCAGGGAAGGTGTGTGAAAGCGAAAGTATCTGTGCAGAGATCTGGCAGAGTGCAGAGCCTAAGCCCCATGTCACACAGAAGGAGGAACTTTCAAAAGCTATGCTTGAGCAGGGGTAGGACAAACATTCCCAGGACCATGAGAGCTAGAAGTTCGGGGCTGTAAAGGTTAGATGAAAGGGACAAAGCCCAGCTAGCGATGTCCTCAAGGAAAAGGAAACAAAAGCACATGCATCCTGCAAGTCAACTACTGGCTGCACAGTTGTTGTTGTTGTTGTGTTCAGGGCTTTGGCTCTTGCAGCCGTGAACCCACTTTTCAAGGAGTAAGAGCCGCTAAAGAGAAACGATGTTCACCTGATAAAGTAAGGTAACACAGTTGCCTCTTGCTAACACAGTGAGGAAAGCTTTAAGCAAAGCTCATCACAGAAAGGAGATCAAAGCATGAAGATAAGTAGCAGAATGTGGGTGCAAAAGGGCAATGGGGAAGATGGTCGCATTCCCCTTGAAGGAGTGAAGTGAGCAGATATTCATCTGAAGTGCTTTTGCTCTAAGGCGCACAGTACAGGAAAGAAACAAGGAACTGAATGTCAATCAGAAATTACAGAGAATTGTAAATATATAGCAGGTTAACACAAACAACTGGAGTATTCTTATGTATGGATAGTAGATCTTCAGAAAAGATAGGCAGAGAAGGTGATAAGAGGTGTAAGGAGCAGCTGAATGCAAGTCCTGGATGAGCTAACTTTAGGTACTGCTGTGCTCGTCCTGCAGCTGATAAACAAAGAATAGCTAGCTCATTATAATGATAATAAATGGCAGCTGTGACTACAGTGACCATGAGATGATAAAGCTTGAAGACCCAAAGAGAAGAGAAAGCAGCAAGCAGCAGAGAAGTTATACTTCAGGACAGCAGACTTATTCAGGGAATTGATATACAAAGTTTTGGTTTCCCAAATAATCTGATGGCATACAGTGAATTTTCATTTGCTATTTATTATAGGCTGATGAGAAGAAATATATTATCAAATAACTGGACTGGTGTGAGTTACTGAAGAATAGCACAGAGTGACATTCTTTTTAAGTGTACCATCTTTTTTCTTTTCTTTTTTTTTTTTTTAAGGATGACCTTAACAAATTAAAAAAAAAAAAAAAAAAAAGTGGCAAAAGCTTTTAAGTTCTTAAAAAAAGAAGAGTTGAGAAACCTAGTGATAGATAAGGGTAACATGTCTGTAGTGATAAGAAAGAAACTGGAGATGATAAGTACAGAAAGGATGGTAGAAAAGTGACAATACAAAGGCTTTAATAGGAAAGATTGGTAACTCTATGTTCAGCACATGAAACTAATGAAACTATACTCAAGACACATTATAAATGTTTTCAAGATGAAAAATGTCACAATCCAGTTAACAAGTTTTAGTAATGGCATGATTTAGCAATACCATTGTATTTTGAAAGCATATTAAAATTCATTTTACTATATGCACAGATGTGTGCCATATTAAAGTAGTTCTGATCATCCAGACTACCACTTTGAAAATCCATTCCCATTTTCAGCCTTCTACTGTTTTCTGAAACTCCTTATGCATTCATGAAGTTATGAAAAGTAAATTAGATTGTTTAGATAATACCTAGTATTTGCTTTTCTTTTTACATGCTTAAATATTTTTAGTTAATTATTGGCGGGTTGGATATAGAAACTCAGCATTTCCAACAGTCTTTTTACAGCTTTTCAGATTTTTGAAGGTGAAAGCAACATAAAAAATCTTGCTGATGTATCTAAACTGAAAATAAATTTAAAATTCTGTTCAGAAATGTTTTAAAGCTGTTATTTCAGTTAAAAATTCTTGGTGATTGCTGGCTAGACTGTTTTTCCTATTTGGCTTTCTCAGTGAACATGCTGCCTGAACAAGTTGGTTTGGCTTATACTCACAGTTTTATATTTTATGGAACTGTAGTCTAGTAATCTTCATTTACAAGCATGAATTCAAAGAATCAGGGTAGATTGTTAAAATGCCTGATTTTTCAAGACAAATCAAGTGTTAAACTAGAGACTCCACCTCACCTTCAAAGCTATGTAGGCATCTGTCTGCCAGTTTATATATCATTGCTATCCTTTAAAATAAATCATTAGCTATTTCATTACCTAAAGTACTTTAAGTTCCAACACTCTATGATCATACATGATTAATTCATCTTCCTCTATGATTTAGTTGGATCATAAGTTCAAGTAGAAGCTTTATTAACAGAACATGGCTAAGGCAACATAGGCAGCAATGGTGTGTGAAAAACGCCTGATATTTAGGAAACTGAGGTTTAGTTACAATTTCAAATCTTTAACCTCAAGTCTCAGGATGGGTGCTCTTGTTGCCTTCTAGTTTAGCTGGTTTTAAAACTATGTTCTGCAGGACAAGCAGAGTGATTCACAGTACTGGGACTCCCTGTATGGTCAATTGAAAAGTGTAAGTGCCTTTGAAGAACAATTTAGAGCACTGAAAAGAAACATCTACCTCTGTGCATTGACTTATTTGCTATAACAGGCATAAGCACCGCTGTGGGCAATTTGATGCCCTTTAACAATAGATCAGGAGCTGCATAGAATGAGCCATTAGAAATATAAACTATACGAATGTGTTAAAGTTCACTCATCTCAGAGCTGAGTGATCTTCACATCTCTTCACCTGGAATTCAGAATGCAACTCATTTTCCTGTGACTGGGTTCCTTACAAAGTAGAATAAAGAAGTTACATTATAACCCTTTTCCACAGTAGTAATTCAACAGAATTCTTTATACATTTCTTAGATACTGGCAGAAGAATGATTTCTGGGGAAGTTGTGTCTTTAGCCTACTGATGAGACTATGTCTTTAGGAGACTGCTACCCTGTCCTCTGGAGATCTTCTAGTCCAACCTCCCTGCTCAAAGCAGGGACAACTAGAACTGATTACCCAGGACTATGTCCAGTCAGATTCTGAATATATCTGTTGCTAGATACTCTGGGCAACCTGGTCCAGGGCTTGACCACATTGAGGCTCTCCTGGTATTCTTATGTTTACCTGTATTTTTTTACTCTTCCCCATCAGATACTCAGACACATCAATAAGATTTTCTCTTCTCTAGGTTTGTCCTGGTTCTGGCTAGGACAGAGTTAATTTTCACAAGGAGCCAGGACAGGTGAGCCAAGCTGGCCAGGGGGTTATTCCATACCATGTGACATCATCCTCACCATAAAAGGGGGCTAGTTGGGGAGGGGTGGGTTCAGCGCAGCTCTGGGATGGGCTGAGTGTGGGCTGAGTGTCTGGTCAGTTATTGGATCAATAAGTTGCTTTCTGTTATCGCCCATTGTGAACATTCCGTTATCAGTACTGTTATTGTTTCCCTCTCCCTTGCTGTCCCAGCAAACCATCCTTATCCCAACCCACGAGGCTTTGCCTTTGTTTTTCCCATTCTCTTTCCCATCCTGCCGGGGAGGGGTGGGTGAGCGGTGCGTGGTGCTCAGCTGCTGGCTGGGGCTGAACCACGTCAAGGTTAAACCGTGCCAGTTCTCTCAGTGTCTCCTTCTATGACATGTATTCCAATCCCTTAATCATATCTGTGGGCCTTTGGTGTACCTGCTCCAGTATGTCCGTGCCATTCTTTTGTACTGGGCAGCTCAGACCTGGATCCAGCACTCCATATGTGTCTCACCAATGCTAAGCAGTGGGGAAGGATCACCTACCTTAACCTATTGGTAATGGTTTTTCTGACTCAAAAGGATGATATTGGCCTTCTTTGCTGAAGGGACACATTGCCTACCAGGACTTTCTGTGAAGAGCTGTTTCACAGGTCAACCTCTGGCCCGTAGTGGTGCATGGGGTTATTCCCCTGTCAGGGTTAGTACTTTGCAGTTCCCTTTGCTGAACTTTAATGAAAGGCCCATCTGCACATTTCCCAAGCCTGTCAAGGTCCTTCTGAATGGCAACAAAAACATTTGGTGTATCAATCCCTTCTCCCAGTTTCGTATCACCTGCAAACCTTCTGAGCAGACGCTCTGTCTCATCATCTAGGTCCTTAATGAAAATATAAAGGCATTGTCCCCAGTATGGAACTTGAGGTACTCCACTAGTGACTGGACTCCAGATAGACTTCATGGTGTTGATCACAACCCTTTGAGCCCAGCAGTTCAGCCAGTTTTCAGTCCACTTTACACTCCACTTACCTAGCAGGTAGTTCTTCAGTTTGTTTATGAAGATTTTATGGGTGACAGTTTCAAAAATCTTGCTTGATTTGAGAGAAACAACAGTCACTACTCTGCTCTCACACACTGAGTAGTCATTTCATGGTAAAAGGCTATCAGTTTGGTTAGGTATAATTTACCCTTTGTAATACATACTGACTAATTCCAATCACCTTCTTGGCCTTCATTTCTTTCAAAATGGTTTTTAGGATTATTTGCTTCATACTCTCAAGGATCAAGTTCCCTGGATTATTCTTTTTGCCATTCTTGAAGATAGGAGAGACATTTGTTTCCTTCCAGTACTCAGGAACCTCTCCCAGTTGCCATGACCTTTCAGAGATTATCAGTGTGGCCTTGCAATATGGAGGCCAACTCCCTCAGCACCTGTGGATGTATTTGTGGACGGCCTTGTTTTCGTTAAGTTCGTTCAAAGAATCCCTAACTTTCTCTTCCAAGGGTAAGTCTCACTTGCTCCAGACTCTCCTACTGGTCTCAGAGACCTGGGATTTCTGTAGTCAACAGATTGATTTCCTATAATAAAGAATTAGGTGAATAAAGCAGTGAGTACATTAACCTCTTCTACGTCCTCTTACCAAGCCCCCTGCTCACTCAGCATCCAGCCCATAAACACTGTCTAAAGTAAAATGTACAACTCACGATTTATCTCTATACACCAGTGATTTGTTCCTTTCTGTGGATCGCAGAGGTAGGAACTTTTCTCATGGTATTGGTTTGCATTCTTTGCTTCAATAGGAAGGATGGAAAAATAAATACTTCCAAATATGTTCTATAATTTGGCTAAGATACCCTTTAACAAGTGAAATAATGAATTTAAATGTCTGTATATGGAAGAGGAACTGTAACAGTTCTGTTTCATATGGGAGTACTTAAACTCTTCAGCAACTACATATAAGTGTCTGACAGTTTCATGCGCTGAATTTAATACTATCATTTATTTAAGGCATGGTTGAAGCATATCTAATGGATTAGTTTTTCCAGGAAATAAAGCAGAGATTTTTCTCTTCTGGCCTATCTTTGAATCAAAGTTGCTCTTAGTCATCCACTGACTTAAAAAGGAATGTTTATGAGCATGTCTAGGAAACTGTGATTAGATCCCTAGAGAACACTGAGTAGCAAGACTGAGAAATATTATATGCATCAAAGATCAGGAATCCACAGATAATAGAAAACCTAACACAACACATTTTGCCTAAATTGGGGTAAGATAAAAAGTAAATGGGCTGAATTCTTCCCATAATGTCTATCTCTTTCTAGTTCAATTTGTAAGTTATTTACACCAAATGGAAGAAACATATCTTCTCCTAGGACACCTGAAGGAAAGCAACCTCTGGATGATCAGGAGGGTGTGGTCTATGATAGTCTCTTTCAATACAAATTGAGTTTATATTCTGAATTAAGCAGAGAAGAGCTTTGAAATCATCCCATTGAAATCATTAGGTCTCAGTCATTAAATGCCCTTCCTTCTTTTCTCTTGTCTTGTCTTTCTGTTTCCCCTCATTCCTTTCACGCTTCCTCTTCTCTCTTCTCTCCTCCATTTTACATGGAGATTTCTAAAGAATTTTTACAACAACAAGTCACAAATGGGCTTTACATAATCAATGGGAGGCATTGTTATTCAAAGCTATTACAAGCTCTAAAACAATCTAGTGAAGAGCTGTCAGGCAAGGAACTGAGAAAAGACTGACCTTGTAACACAGAAATCAGCAATTGAGAAGCAACACAAGACCCTGGATTCCTCACTGCTGACACCTCTAATTGGATCAAATCTCACATCTTTGCTTATTTCCAGTAAATGTTATGTTAGCGTATCTTGTGACAGGAAACTTGGTGACAATCAAGTCACACATTGGGTGCCTGGTAACATAATTTGTCACTATTTGAAATTTTAAATGTCATGGTGAACTAGGCTGGCTGTTCACTCTCTCTGTGGTAATTTCCTTGCCCAAACCTCTGAGAGTCAATTTTTGAGCTGACCAGAAGTATTCTCTCGAGCACTTGGCAGTGAACCTCCCTTGGTGTGTAACAAATGCTGTTTAAATACATTAGAAAGGAAAATAACCTGTACTATTTTTGTGAAAAGTATCCTTTATTTATATAGATATTTAACATATGGATTTCAACATAAATGATTTCTAAATGTGCAACAGCCAAATGTCCTACAAGCATTTCTAATATATTTAGTACTTCTGGATTTTATCATAGATTTTGTTACCAGCTGTGAAAGTGATACAATATTTTGTGTGTTATCTGATAACAATGGGAGACTAGAGTGGGAGTGCAGAAGATGAAACTATGTAGATTGAAAATCAGTCTAAATAAATTATGTTGCTCACAGAGAACAAATTATCTGATAAACTATCATGTATCACGAAAGAAAAAAAATGAATGCAAGACACATGGAACAACACTGATATCACCTTGAAAGAAAGATGATAGAAAAATCCTTTTCATTCTCATGTCAAATTAGTTACTAATTGTGCTTTCTTGCAGAGCAGGATGGGCAGCTAATGCTTTAATGATTTAAACCACTGCAGAGGTGAACAGCAGGATGTAAATTAATAAAAATCTACAGAAACATGTAGTATGTGTTCCTCTTTTTCTAGAATATAGGGGACACACTTCTAAGTAACTGCTGCATCTCAATGACTTTCTTGACCTGTTTAGGTGCAGAAAGAGAGACTGGGGAAGTGGTGTTAAGCTTTACATTGGTACTCAATACTGAGCAGTAGAAACTATACCTAAAATTCTAGACAAATATGGCTAAAAGTATTACTCCTGAAGTAATGAAATTCAACATTTATTTAAATGTAATCATGTCTTGTGATTATAGGAACAGTTCAGTTGCATAAAAATAGACATCTAGTTCCACTTGCAATACCCTGAGATCTCAAAACATTCAAGGAACATTGACAAGGGTCTCACAGGAATTTAAGACTACCTCTACCATTCTGGTTTGCAAACAGAATCAATGGCAAGATCTAGAACAGGTAAATTTCCACCAGCCATCTCTTCTTGGTCAGCTAAAATGAACCCAAAGGATAAGAACTAACTGTACATATTTTCCATATAGTTACCTGTCTGAGTTTGTTATGTAGGCTTCCTTATAGATAATGATTTCTGTCATACAACTTATCTAACCTGTTTTCTGTGTCTAGAATTATCTCTGAATTGATACATTCAACTTTAAAGTTGAGACAATCCCAAGCACAGATACAGGCTGGGGGGAAAATGGATTGAAAGCAGCCCTGAGGAAAAGGACTTGGGGGTTATTGATTGATGAAAAGCTCAACATGAGCCAGCAGTGTGCGCTTGCAGCCCAGAAAGCCAACTGTATCCTGGACTGCATCAAAAGAAGTGTGACCAGAAGGTTGAGGGAGGTGATTCTGCCCCTCTGCTCTGCTCTGGTGAGACCCCACCTGGAGTACTGTGTCCAGCTCTGGGGCTGCCAACATAAGAAAGACATGGACCTGTTGGAATAAGTCCAGAGGAGGGCCACAACGATGGTCAGAGGGCTGAAGCACCTCTCCTGTGAAGCCAGGCTGAGAGAGTTGGGATTGTTCAGCCTGGAGAAGAGAAGGCTCCAAGGGACAACTTTAGCAACCTTCTAGTATCTGACAGGGGCCTGCAGGAAAGCTGGAGAGTGACTTTTTACAAGGGCATGTCATGATAGGCCAAGGGGTAACAGCTTTAAACCAAAGGAGAGTAGATTTAGATTAGATATAAGGAAAAATATTCTTCACTGTGAGGGTGGTGAGGCACTGGAACAGGCTGCCCAGAGAAGCTGTGGATGTCCCCTCCTTGGAAGTGTTCAAGGCCAAATTGGATGAGGCTTTGGGCAACCTGGTCTAGTGGAGGGTGTCCCTGCCCATGGCAGGGGGGTTGGAACTAGATGGTTCCTTCCAATCCAAACCATTCTGTAGATTCAACTCCAGATTATAGAAATCAAACGTAGTCACCAAATATATTAGGATTTACCAGTGAGCTAAACTCCCACTATATTCCAGGGACAATCTAAGAGGGCTTTTTAACACTAAGTTTGCTATTAAGCCTCATGTTACAGACATCTTATTTTAGATGTCTACATGCTTGCAAAGTGATTAAGCTTTCATCATAGACAATGAGAACGCAGTCGGTACTCTCAGTTGGTCTTGTCTTAGTTGTCCATAGTTGTACAGTGCTATTTGAGATGCCCTGCAGCATCCTCTAGGCATCCAGTTGAAAATTTTGAAGGATGAAGGTAGTCTGTAGATCCTGTATCACATCTTCCTGCCCCATGCAAAAACTCTGGATATCTTAAAAAGTCTCGAATGGTACTCAGGCCTATTTTTAGCCTGCTGAACTGAGCCCTGTTGGCTGTATTGGCTCTGTCTCCGTCAAATATGATAACTCTTCAGTATTTACCTGCTTAAATACCTAATTCTGTCTAGATGTATAGAATCTGGGGCTCAATGCCAGTCCAAGTGGTAAAAGTTCATTTTTTGCTTATGTACACACATTCATACATAATTTGTCAACATATGGGTGATTTATTACTTACAAATCCATGCATTCACTTCTTTGGTCAAAAAGTAAACCTCTAATGTAGTCCTTTGTTTACTCCTCCCATATAAATCACAAATTGGCTAAGAATCTCAGCTTTCTCATAGCTTTCTGCTTATATTTTGTAATTGCTAAATTCTTAGATAAGATCTGAAACCAGAAAAGACAAAGATAAACTTGTATTTCTTGATCTGTAAAATGTGTCAGCTACCAAGAATATATATTTTCTTCATTATATACCACGTTTCACACTTTTTATTTTATAACAAAGATGACCAAAACTCCTCCCTTAAACCATTTATTGCATCAGACATCATAATCTATATCTCCATCAAGTTTTGTGTAGGTAGACTTTTTTAAAGATAGGTTGTCAATGAAAACTAAGAAAGGAAGGAATTTAAGCATAACCCATTTTTTTAAATGTTCCTAATATGTTATAAATTTAGAGACATTTCAAAAGAACAACTAAGTTTTAAAAACTCTTTTAGACAAATGTTCACAGGACTGGGGAACTTCTCTTGTTATGTTTAGTTTGGTTTTTGGTTTGGTTTTTTGTTTCTTTTTGTTTTGTTTGTTTGGTTTTGTTTTGTTTTTTTAAATATTCTGTAGGATGAAGCACGAAATAAGTCAGTCTTTACTTTTATTACCAGATTTTCCTTCTCACCATCTCATGACAACAGACATGAAAATATTCCATTTCACAGTTCAGATAAAAACAGCCTTTCTGTGTATGTGTCTAATTCTGTATTTTATTTGCAAAGGTTTTCCTCTCTTGCACCTTTCTCTTACAATTTCTCTTTCTGTGTTGTTTACTGACATAGTAAAGCACCTTTGCACATAGTCTTGCTAAGATAGACAACAAAATCTATTTCATTCTACTTGTTTTGCAGTTGTTTGTATTAATTGTACTAAATACATTGAAACTTTTGATGACAACTCAAGAGACCTTTTACAAAAGTGATTGTGGAAAATCTTTATGACAGACTCAAGTAAACAGAGGAATCATTTAAAATGCCTGTAAGAAGAGAGAGGGCAATGCTGTCATTTCTGTTCTGTGGAGCTTCAGTGCTTCACACTCTAAGGTCTAAGTAAAATGTCTTTAGATAACCCTTGGGTGAACTACTTGCTAACAGATTATATAACAATTAGTTGGGAGGCATAAAATGAAAGGTTTTATGATAAAAAAGAATGTCTTCAGCCATAGCTCCAAAGCATTTCTAACTGCATCAAACATTTCACTATTGATTTGATAGCATTTATGAATGCAGTTCAGATGTCATTGCTTCACAATAAAAGATTAAGGAAGCCATATCAATTTGAAATCAATAGTAAAATTAACAGTTTAAAATGTGATATACTTTCTCTGAAGAAAATAATAAGGGGAGAAGAAATTACACGAGAATAATATACTATATACTGTCAGGAAGATAAATAAAAGCAGTTTCTAAATAACAATGATGGATATTATCACATACTGTCACAGTATATTGCGGAAGGCCCAAATAAGGTTATGTGCACCTTTTTGTGTACAAATGTAAAAAAAAATAAAATATATATACCTCAGCAGCCTTTCAAGGTGATGCTCTCAGTACCATTTATATATTTGATTTGGTAACTGGTAAGTGAAAAATGAATAAGCAGTCATATGAACAAAGTAGAATCCAGAGCTGTTCTCTATTGAGAGATGTCTTAGTAATAAACCTCTTGTTCTTTGACTGCAGCCCTAGGAATCTTGCATCCTTCTTGGAACAGTACCAAAGTTTCCACAATGGGGATAGAGACATTTTCTACTCTATTTCTTACTGGTGTGGCATTGACAAAGTCAGCATAATCACAGTGATGTGGAACAAGGCACCAGCTGGAGCAACTGCTCTGACACATTAGAAGACGTAACTGATCTGAATCAGGAGGGAAGGAGGATACAGCCACCCGTGTCTCAGGCTGCAGGGAGTGCCTGCTGCTTCTCTCCGAGGCTGGGCTGGAGGCATCAGTGGCCTCACAAGAAGGAAGCATTCTGGCTGAAGTACCAAGGGAAGGACCTTCAGGAGATGGTAAACAAGTGTATGGTATCTACATGAAGATATCCAATGGCATCTTCTGGAAGATGGTATCTACTGGAAGAATGAAAGAAAAATGGACAGATTCTTCAGAGAGACTCTCCAGAGACAAGATGAATGCTGCGTAGGAACAGCTGGGGGTTGTCAAATAAGGAGACCTGAAGATAGTATACTATTATCTGTGTGGTTAATTTTACTTCCAAAACCCAAAACTGTAAAAATCTAATTTGGACTGATTTCAAATATGATTGATGTTCAGTTAAAACTTTGTTCTTCATCATTAAGTGAAATTTTATTTCAAAACAGATTTTGAAATTTCCAAGTATAAGC
>VXBL01006443.1:120846-141901 GCA_013400195.1 Aramus guarauna | reverse complement strand
AGGAGGTTTGAAGCCAGGAATGAAGTTGAGCCCAGGAAGATGGGAGGGGTGGTGGAAGGTGTTTTAAGATTTGATTTTATTTCTCATTCCTCTACTCTGTTCTCTTTGGGAATAAATTAGATGAATTTCCTCTCTAAGTTCAGTCTGTTTTGCTCGTGATGATAAGAAGTGAGTGATCTCTCCCTGTCCTTATCTCGACCCACAAAGCTTTTCGTTATGCTTTTTCTCTCCTGTCTAGTGAATGAGGGGAGTGATAGAGCGGCTCTGGGGGGCACCTGGCCCCCAGCCAGGGTCAAGCCACCACAGTCTTTTTTGGTGCCCAATGTGGGCATGAGAAAATTGAGATAAGAATAGTAATTGGAAGAGGCAATGTGCAAAACATGGACTGAACGTAGTCAGGGAGTGAACTAGTAGTGAAGGGACAAGGGGCAGATTCTGTGTGTAGATTGTTCACTCTTGTGAACCCCAGGCAGGGTCAACCCACCATAATGTGACTATCATTTTGGTCTTGATTGTATTTTCTGTTGTTTTTGCTTTTTTGTCTTTTTTCACATAGTTATTTTTATACCTACATTTTTTAGGAAAAAAAATCTTTTTTTTTTTATTTGATTAAGAACAATTGCATCCTTCACAATTTAATTGATTTGTCGTGCTGTCAACAGTCATCGGTATTTTTTCTTTTTTTTTTTTTCCTTTTTTTTCTTTTTCTTTTTTCCCTTTGGAATAATATTCTTTTCCTGTATTAAACAGTGCCCTATAAGGTTGAAGTCCTACCATCAGTACTCCTGTGAATATTTGTTACCTAGAAAGTCTGCTTAGTTTGTCAATCCTTGTCTCTACTACCAAACAAGAGATTAGAGTTCATTAGCTGATCCACAGACTAGCTTTCACAGATTGACTTCTCTTCACTCTGCTTTCGCTCTGGTGAAGACTAGCCATGATTTTTCTTCTTCATTCTCAGTCCATGTTCTCCTTTTGTTCCCAGTTGTGCATGACTGTCCTTGAGGTGCTGTTATTTCTATATGTCCAAACCATAGCCACGGAAAAAGATAACAGCTAGAGAGTGTGGATGAACAAGCTTCTCATCCTCTGAGCTGTTCCTGGCCTTTTATTTATTTGGCTGTGTAGATATACCTGGTGGAACTCTTTGACTGACAACTCTGAAAGGTCACTGCTTATATCTGCCCTCATTGAAGTGGAAAATAAATGCAATATATATTATGAAGCCATTTGTGCCTCAGTGTTTCAGACAGTGTCATCCTTCCTCTCTGTGCCTCTCCAGTCCAGCCTACATTCAACCAATCCCACCAAGAAGATGAGAGCTCTGGGATGGTTGTTTATTAAAGCCAAATAGAAATAGGTTAATCTTATCTGTGTTAGATCAAGTTATTCACATTTCCTAAGCTGATTTTGTCAGCTATTGAGACTTAAAATATTTGTGATTGGAAAGTAGTATTTGAAGTCTCATTAGTTTAGCTACATTGCATTAGATATTTCAGGAAAGGAAAAATAAACTATCATCTGTTGGAAGGCAAAAGCATTTCAGATACAGTGGATTACTAAAAGAGTGCTCACAGTTTTATAACTTTTTTCAACAAAGGGCTTTGTAATATATTATGTCTTGAATGAATAGCTACCAAAATAAAATGCATTACTCATCAAATTCCATACACTCTTTAGTGCTAAATAGAGACTGTATTGTTGCAGGGTATTTTCTGTCAACACAGTTTGTATCGCAAGTGGCAGCTTTTAGTTTTCATTAAGTTGTCATATTTCATTTTTAAACTATGTGACAACCTTGATATTAGCATGTACTGGAAAGAATATAAAGCATGTGATGCCTGTCCATTTACAGGACACTTAACTCAGGCCACAGACAGTCTCAGATGGCTCAGAAAATAGGAAAGGGTTTGGTTTGGTTTGGTTTGGTTTGGTTTGGTTTGGTTTGGTTTGGTTTGGTTTGGTTTGGCTTGGTTTGGTTTGTGGTGGGTTTTCTTGCTAAAATGTGGTTTTCTTTTGTTCAAGTTTATTAGCTGGAATAACTGAGTGCTTGGACAGATGCCATATGATTTCATTAAGCAGTTATTGGTACTAGCATTCCTTAATCCATTATGTCAGCTATACACAGCAGAAAATATTTGGAGAAGCTCTAATGAAAGTATAAAGTGTAACTGAACTTGAAATATTTTGTTTAAACTTTTCAAGTAGAGCTAATAAATGTATGTCTCTGCAAATTTGGAAAATCATTTACATTTCAAAGGAAAGACAAACTGTAACAATACATGAGAAAATGTCAGAAAAAGCAATATTTCAGGAGGATTACTTCTTTCATTTTTTCTATATCAAAATCTATCTTTTCAGCACTTTTTCTTCATGTTACCAGTTTCTATTAGTCTCCTTCATAACTGGCATAACTTTTCTCCTCTCAGTTTACTGTCCCAAAAGTTACTTTCTGAAATTCCTCAAAGAGCACTCTTTCACTCAACTTCCTGAAAGTCCTCTTATGTACCCGGATTGTTTTCACTTTGGTGCCTGCCTGCTCCCATAACAGTACATCTTATTCATCAGTTCGCCACTTTCATCCTATGACTCCTAGTGATGCATTCTAGGTGATTTGGTTTCAAGCCCAATTGTCGGGTCGAAAGGACTGGCAGCAGGGAGGCACTTCATTTGCAGAGCACATGCCAGGTGCAGTGAGCTTCCAGCAGCCAGGAGGCAAAGAATATTGGATACACTCCAGGCAAAAATTCTGTCCTACTTTTTTGCCAGTTGCTGGACACAAGTTGGTCTATTTGACTCTACAACTGAGAGACTTAAAAAAAAGCTAAATGTCACCTATTGCCTCTGGGGAAGGCGATCTTTCCCCAGAGCAGTCAGAAGTGAGCTGAAACTCAGAAGATTCTGTTCTCTTATGTACTGTATTTGCTGCTTGTGTTGGAAGACAGAATGGTAAATTTAAAGAAATTTGAGAAATAATTATTCTAGTCTGCTTTTTATATTCAATCGAGTGAGATATGCACTAGATAGGACAATTTATCTGTACAGCTAGGTGGGTAACTAAGATAGATTACACTAATTTCCCTCTAAGGATGCCTATTTTTCTTCATTGAATATAAAAGAAGTTAATGGCAGTTGTTTCAAATATTGATGTTTATCTCTTAGACATCAAGACACGTTGCAACTGAATATGGATATATATCAGTTAGGGAATTAGAGTCCATTATGATGGGAAAGTCTAGATGACTTATAATTCAGTCCAGTTTCCAACTTCAAACCAACACTTCTGGACTGACGTTGACAATAGATATCACCCATTACCAATTGCTATCACTGTCTATGTGAAGCAGTCATTCTTTGATGATCATGTCCTACATCAGCTGAGAATACACAGTACCATGGAGTGGATGCTATGTAGTTACTGCTGATGGCTATGGACTTTGCCATGTTTTAATCACCGAATGAAAATTGGCCAGTTGTGAGAGCGCTTTGATGAGAAAAAACAGAACTGAGGTGAGCAAACTCTTCCCCATCATTCTTCTCATCACAGCTGGTTTTATGCTCCTGATTCCTTCCCCAAAAGAAAGGGAAGGACCTTATAATCTCCTAACATAGTTCAGCTTATTGGGGGACTAAGAGTGGTTCAGAATTTGTCAGGCATCTTTCCTACTTCTTCTGCATCCTTTGCTTTTATCTTGCAGATTTTACTGCTTGCACATGTTGTTCAGTTCTCCTTTTGAGCAATTATACCACAAGTTTTGTTCTGCTTCTTTGGCATTATGTGTTACTTAAATGTTTAGCTTTAACTATGCTACAAAATGTCAATGCACTGCTGCTGGACATGCTATTTTGGTGTGCTTATTTCTGGGTTCAGGGCAATTATTCTTTGCTTAGTTTGCAGTCTGTTCTGCTTCCTGAGTGCAACAGGCCTCTACTTTGGCTAACAAGCTGATGCAAATCTACTTCCTTCTCCAAACACGACAGTGAACCATAAAATCTGGGAACAAAGTCTTGCACTGCTATTATTTTAGATAAGCATATCTAGATGTGCAAACATATCTACCCCTGTAAAAACAAGCAGACAACAACCAACTAAAAAACAAAAACCCAAAAATAAACTCCCTTATGAGTATATATTCTGTTTCTGCTCTTTCTAGATAGCTTAATTTGAAACCCATGATACTCAGACAAGACTTCATATAACATCTACTTTTAAGTTAAAACCATGACCATTTGTTTCCTTTCTCTATATAAATCAGCTTCTTTAGCAAACAATAAGTTTCCCCAGCAAAGGTATTCTTTAACCACCTTAGAGAGTTTGAATGCTGTGTCAGCTTGCCGTTAATTTGTCTGTTGTCACCGAGATGTGGCAGGTCACACTATTCATAGTTTAAGCATTACCATAGGGTCTGTTAGACAGGGCACTATACCACACAACCTATCCTCTCCCCCACAGAGCATACAGGGCAGAACTTGCATGGACTGATCAAGCCATAGCAAAATCCTATTGTTTTGATATTGCTCTGGCCCCTGTGGTTCAGGAATTTTAGCTGATAGCAGGAAACCATCTCCTTTCACAGCTCCTGTGGAGTTCTGCTCAATGGTCTGGCAAGAGAGTAGCATTTTCAATAGATTTCCCTGAAAGTATTTGTTGCTGACAACTTGCCTTTAGCTGTCAAACTGCCTCCACCTAAGTGACTGACCAGCCAAATACATTTAGGATTCTATTTATAAAAGGACAGACTTTAAAATAAAAAATGTAGTTTTTCTCTGTCTAGACATAACCACAGGAAGCATGAGATATGACAAAAAAAATTATTCAACGCGCGTCACCACTCTAACAGATGTACAGGTGGGTGCACTTGGCAAGAACCTTTTAGTGAAAGCCATAGTGAAACCACACACAATTTCATTTTCACCCGTTCTTTTGGTAAACACCTGTGAGCTGCTGGCACATATTTGGGAGAAGTGGTGAGGAACATGGATAATCATCCTTAGCTCTGTGAATAGTGCTGTCATTTTAGACTTTTAGCAACTTCGCACCAAATGGAATCGACATCCTCTGTGCTTTTAGCATAAGAAACATTTTGTATTTCAGACTTTATTTGCATTTACGTATGTTAAATTGAATAATAAGAATAAAATGATGAGTAAGGCAAGCCACAGTTTAGAAAAAAAGAATAAATATTTCTGCAGATTTTGATCCACCTATATTTTCAAAATATTGGAAGTCTGTGGGAAGACGGGTTCTTGTGATTGAGGTGAGGATGCAAGCCGTGGCCTCCTGCTAACTTCACATTAAAATCTCTCTGGCATTAGTCAAACATTTATCTAATACATCATTGTCTCCGTGGGGGAAAGAGGGAAATAACTTTTCAAAACAAAATTGTTTCAAAGTATTTAGAAAAGAAAACAAAATGTCTGAATTCCTCACTGAACAAGGATTAGGCAAAAACACAGTAAAAATTTGTAATAGAGTTTCACATAATCTAACTGAAGGCCTTCAGAAGTTACATGTCTGATTTATGCTACCTGCACAGGGTGTCTCAGGATAAGATTAACTGTCTTTAGGAAGAATTTCCTTTAGGAAGGAAGAAAAACAAAATTTCTTCCTTAAAGTAGAGATAGCACTTTTAAATCCTTGAAGTTGGATATTATTAATTACATCATAGAGGTTTATTCTAAATATTTTTAATGTAATATGCATTTTTTTTCAGAGTGGTTCAAGATGGGAGAATTGTGCCAAACAGGCTAGTCTACATAATTTTATTGGATGTCAGCGTTTCCTGAACATCTATCCATAAATCCAGCGGCAACCACTTGAATGAGAGCTCTAACTAATGACTCTCTAGGTTCAGTACAAGGAATTCCCAGGGAAAAGTTACTTTGAGAAAGAAGAATGATACTCAGTAGAGATGTCTGGTAAACAACTTTTATACAATTCTAAATGCCAGGATTTGGATATTTTTTGCACCAGTTTGGCAACAGAAATAAATACAAAAATTTTGTTATTTTGTGCATGCTTATCTGAAATTAAATGAATAAATATTTTAAGCAATGCAATAAAACCCACTCAAATAATGTTAAGGACAGAATTTAAACAGCATGTTTTCTACTAGTTAAAACAAATGTAGTTAAAAAAAAAATCAAAAGCTTTTTTATCAGATTTCAGAAAAAAAATCCAACCTTGTTTTAAACATCTTTTTCTTATGGTGTTCCTTTCTGAATATAAAATTGCTTTGTGAATAATTTTTTTCTAACCAGCTCTAAAAATGGTTCTCCAGTTTAGTTAAAAAGGTCTGCTATTATAGCTCTCTGCTAGGCTGCATTTCAAAATATTATACATTGGTGTGGATTTTCAAAACAATGTTAGTTTTTTTCCACAAAAATCTAGGTGTATAACAGCTAATTTTAACATACTTCTAAATATTTTAAATAATAAAAAAAGTTTTAAGTAATAAAGTCTCCTTTATCTTACTTTTCTATTTTCACTTTTCATTCACTTCCTCAATTTCTATAAATCCATTACCTGTGCTTATTCCTAGTTGCTTATACTGTTAAACATTAATTATATGTATGTATATTTATATGTATGCATGTATAGAATTAATCTTTTAACTTCCAAGGCTAGTTCAAACATTCAGTTTCTCATTATATTCCCTTCTGAATTTCCCCCTTTTTTTTTGTTTAGCTATTTTTCCTATTCTGTGAAAATCTTTATAGCTCAATCCAGATTTTTAATCAGGATGCTTTTCTGACAATCCAGTTTGTCATTGGAGCGATTCATATACTGACATTAAGAAATTTCTTTACTCCCTATGTCTTAATCTTGTTCTGTTATGCCTATTCTTTTCTGCATATTTTTCTTCTCTCTCTTCCATTCCTATCTCTATTTCCTCTCTGGCTTTTCCCCAGCTTTGTCTATTTTCTCTTTGTAATTTTATTTTTCTTGTATCTTAAGATATTACTATTTTATCTTTAATCTTTTATTTTCATTCCTCTAGTGAGCTCATTTTTCAAAGACACAGTAAAGCCTTTGCTATTTTGGATTTAGCTCCAAAACAAGCAAATTTAGTGAATGAAGTCAGAACTCTCCTTTCTCCTTCTTTGTGAAAAATATTCTTCTTCTTGCTAGCTACAGAGGCTGGAGTGAAAGTGGAGGGTTTTCTCTGCTCTACTGTTAACAATAAGAAAGGCAACTTCTCAGAAAGAAGGTAAACAATATGGATAAATTCTCAAAGGACTCTTATTCGATAAACATAGGACTGAATATAGGAGGAAGAAATAGAGGTGAAGTGCCTACTGTTCTAAACAGTGATTTTCACCTATTCTCTAATGTAACATATACTGTATTTTTAAGGTTAACAGCATAAACATGAAACTTCAGAGTAATGGTTTGGATTTTTGCGTGGGGTTTTTTACTAAATAAAAGTCAATCATATAATATGAAGCTATGCCCTTTGTTATGGTATGCAAGCAGATGACTAGAGCCTGATGTAAATTTTATCTAACAGAACAGGCCACGAGAAACTGCTGGATGCGACACGAGAAATGGCTGGCCATTACAGGTAACAGAGCAAGAAGTTGAAAGATAGCGCTGTGAGAGATGGCCAGATAACACAGATAGTTCAGGGGGACATATGCAAGAGATGGCTGAACTTTGAGGGGAGCCCTGGGGACATGTTGAGGAAAAGAATCTCACAGATACTTTACAGATGAGTGATGTTAGCAATTGTACTAAATGTTTCTGCTCAGGTGCACGTTCTGACTAATATTTTCATTATCAATCAGATATAAGAGTTAGGATAAGGAGCCTGTACTGAACTTAGTCATAATGCAAAAGAAGCTAAACTGACTTGCATAAGATCTGGAACATGAAGGTGGGGGGGAACCACAGACCACTTTCTGTGAGCCAGAGGCTGCAACAGTATTTCATCAGACTGGACATAGATAACAAAAGTGACCTTAGGATTCCCACTGATGAATGCAGAGAAGAAGAGGAATAACAAGCTTGCTCTCCTAGAGGGGAAATGATTCTTCATTGCTTTGTTAGTTGGCACCATCTCAATTGATGAAAAGGCACTTTTGGCAGCCTATATGGAGATTATGTTTTCATCCTTCAGGCTGAAATGAAAGTAATGATGAGAAAAGAAATCAGAATCATCAGTGACAGAGCTCAAGAAATGTTGAGAGGAATGAAGCAGCAGCAATTACTTATCCACCAGGACAAGATTCAGCCTAAAATCAGGAGAAGACTAAATCTGAAATGACTGAAAAAGGACATTCACCAAACAGAAATTACTAAATGCAAAAAAACAACATGATCCCTCAGTGCCTCCTTGATGATTCTTCAAACTTTTAAAAACTTTAAAATATTTATTCTCACACATTAATGCATGCTTGAATTTAAAGAGATCTGAAATCAGCAGAAGCCAAACCATAGAATCATAGAATCATAGAGTCATAGAATCATAGAATCATAGAATGGTTTGGGTTGGCAGGAACCTTTAAAGATAATCTCATCCAACCCCACTGCCATGGGCATGGACATCTTCCACTAGATTAGGTTGCTCAAAGCCCCATCCAACCTGAGTTTCAACACTTCCAGGGATGGGGCGTCCACAACTTCTCTGAGTAACCTGTTCCAGTGTCTCACCACCCTCATTATAAAAAATTTCTTCCTCATGCCCAATCTAAATCTACCCTCTTTCAGTGTAAAACCATTACTCCTTGTCCTATCACTATGTGCCCTGGTAAACATTCTGTCTTTCTTATGAGCTTCCTTTAAGAATTAAACGGCCTTAATAAGGTCTCTCTGGAGCCTTCTCCAGGCTGAACAACCCCAACTCTCTCAGCCTGTCCTCATAGGAGAGGTGCTCCAGCCCTCTGATCAGCTTCGTAGCCCTCCTCTGGACTTGCTCTAACAGATCCAGGTCTTTCTTGTGCTGGGGGTCCCAGAGCTGGATGCAGTACTCCAGGGGGGTCTCACAAAAGCAGAGTAGAGGCGCACAATCACCTCCCTCGACATGCTGGTCACACTTCTGTTGATGCAGCCCAGGACACGGTTGGCTTTCTGGGCTGCAACTGCACAATGCTGGGTCATGTCCAGTTTTTCATCCAGCAGTACCCCCGGTCCTTCTCTGAAGGGCTGCTTTCCATAAATTGGAGTTTAATAATTTTATTTTTTTCATTTCCAGTTATAAAGTGGTTCAGAGGTTTTTCAGTCCATAAGTGGAAAAAAAAAATAGTGGAAAGTCAGATAAAATTTATTTTAAAAGAAATACATAAAGTGCTTTCCAAAGCACTTTGATATTCTCTATGCTAAAAGTCTCTGTTGAATTTATAAAGATGCATGTTCTTTTCCTTTTATCTGAACTTTATGTGTTGTTCAGTTGTTGCAGTGGTAATTGGATTCTAACTGGCCAGATGAGAGTCTTTCCAAATTTAGTTTTCCATATTTCCAAGTCTATTTTGTCTTATGCCATTATGTCTTATGCCATTATGTCTTTCTTCTTCTTGTCTTACTTTGCTTTGCCTCACCTTGCCTCGCCTCATCTCACAGCGTTTTTTGCATCGCTCAACAAATGCTCAAAACCTTTCGCTAGTGAACAGCATTTTGTGCTTCATGTTCTGTTCATGTTCTTTTATCAAACTCTTTCAATTGTTAGTTGATGTAACCTGACACACATTTAGGTCACTGTTTCATCTTCCTTTTATTTTCCTAAAAGAAAAAGTTTCATATGCTACATTTAAACTGTTTGCATGCCTTTCTTCAGAAGAGAGAAAGAAAAACAAAGATGCTTAATCAGAGTACTGGTTTGTTGAGCTTTTGCTTTGTTTTACTTTTTTTTTTCATAAATGGATCATACTATCTGTCATGTTTGCAGTCAGTGAATCATAAATACCTTCTATTTGTGTACTCTTACACTCACAGATGGAATTATGCATGATTTGGGGTTTTCACCCATTAGCCCAGTAATGTTAAACAGATTTCACAGTCTATGAATGGGTACTCTAGTGACTGAGGAACACACTTTTTGTTTGTCTGTTTGCAGAGTGAGGTTTCCTCATTTTTTTTCTTCCTCCCCTCTCTGCCCCCGCAGGATATGATATCGGCAGCAATCAGCTTTGCTTTAAAGACTTTTTCTCAAATTTATCTTAATTTTTTATCCTTGCATTTTTCTAATGTATCATCTTATCAAGTGCATCTTGTTTCAATGCATATAATGAGATTTGTGGTTCTTTTAATTCCTTGCCCACTGTCAAGATATTCCACGTGTATTTCTTGGGAACATCAGCTGCTTTTCAAAAAAGGTCACTGTTGTTCTTCCAGCTTTGCAGCAGCAGGAAGTCTTAGTAAAAAAATATTGCATTCAGGATAAAGGGCCTTTTTTTTTAACCCAAATCTTACCCAGAAATATTTTTCACATTTAACTAAAAGCAGACCCTTGCCACACACCTGTAACTGGATTGCTAGTGTGAGAACTGGCACCAATACATAGAATTATGCCTATGTCTTTCCCTGAACCAAAATTCACCTGACCCATCATGCTATATTTACAGTTATTACAGTTCTTTGGAATTAACAACACTGATCAGATTTAAGTGTTTAACTTTTAGATACATAAAGTTCATGTAGATACATCATCCTTCATGAACTCTGTCAGACTAACAAAGTGACCATAAAAGAGAAAGCAGAAAAGCATATCAGCGTATTAGGGAAAGAAAGCATTTCAACAGGCACAATTAATGTTCCAGACTCTAATTTCTACCTAGAAGAGAGAATTGAGTCAAATCACAACAACATATATCAGTAAGTCAAATAGATTTTGTTTTAGCAAAAAACACTGCTAAAGAAACTTTGAGAAGCAAATCAAATGCAGTGGTCTATCTGTGAATGAAACAATCATTCCAGGATGTTGTCTTAATATACAAGCTTTGATATCAAAGGGCACATGCCCATTGACATCTATGACCCCAAGAATACCACAGCTAGCAGCTGTGCATAGAATAAGAAACAAAAAGATCATGGAAAACCCAAAATCTATTAGAAAGCACAAACCAAAGACACCAAGAAGATAATGCCAGAATAAAATTACTTTATGTTTGGAACAAAACTACTTTTTTAATTCAGATAACATAGCATGAAGAATTTAAATCTCAAGTATGAATACAAAACAAGACCTTATGCATGAATGTCTGTGATGGTTTGATGAAATTTGATCAGCTGGATACACAAGTAAAACAGAACAGTGAATGAATAGTGTTGGCTAAAACTTTCAAGGCATCATAGGACTGAAAAAACAAGTAATAGACTTTCTTATTTTTAGATGAGACTCCAATTTCCTCCAGCATCACTCCGCCTGCAAGATATTCACAGGATTCTGTACAATGATGTTAAGCTATTTCTGCGCATAGGCTTTGATAGCATCATATACATGCTCTGCCTTAGCAGATGGTGTTTAATTCTGATCTTCTATTCTGTGGAAATAATACCACACAAGTGAAGATTTGCCTTGAGGTTGTCTCTGCAATATTTCATTGGCTGACCTCTCAGCCATTCACTGTATTTTAACAAGTGACAGAAAATAGCTTCAGGCAATCTCTCTCCTGATACATATACCAGATGCCTGGACGAGAATAGACAAGCCTGCAGGATCATTGCTTTGATGCTCTGTATTTGACAACACTCTAAAATGTTAGTGTTTGGAAGCTTATCCTACCATTTTATAACAGCAAGGGCATGAAGAAAACATAAATTGACTAAGACGATTGATGTGGTGGCTGAAGACTGTTCAAATTCTGTAGCTGTACAGAAGAAAAATGATTATAACTGGACCATGACAGATTTTAGATGAAATAAAGATTTTAATAGAACTTTAAGTTTATGCATAAGTGATAGCNAGATACCCAGTAGGGAGCATCTCAATACACATCCCCTACAAGATAGGACATTTTGGATGGAAGGAAGAAGTCAGAATGGCATCTTCTTGACTCTAGTAATTTTTCTTTCTCTCCAGAACATGAATGGGGAATTTTAGATATGGCACTTTTTTTTTTTTCCTGTGCTATACCTTTTCCACTGTCAACCCTCCACAAAAAATTTATTTCCAAAAAATACATTTTCAGAGTAAGAAAATCTATTTTATATTAAAATATGTTTTTCCTTTGTTTTGTTGGTTCTTCTTAAGCCTGAACAAATAGGCCAGATATCACTTCTGCCCTTCTGTTTAGAAAGTAGTATTATGTCTTTCTGAACAGCCTATTGACACAAATGTCTTTGTGCTGAAATTGGAAGCCCAAAGGCAAAATGCTGTTTGTCTTGAAGAGAGCGATGAGACACTTTAAAAGTCAACCCTACATACACAGAATAGGTCTTCTCCTTTGTGTGTAGGAAATAATTTCTAAAGGGCTTCATTGGGCTGAGTGCATTCACTCTTTGTACACTTTCTGTTCTCCTTGTCTGTACATACACTTAACCTTCATACTTATGGTCAGTTTTTATGTCCATGATTTCTGAAAAATGTAATAACAAGGGCTTACATTCATTTAATTAATTCTATGATCTGAGATACTTTATTTAAGAGCAAAGATCCTCAAAAGCATCTCACCATGAAACACTCATATTTAGGTATAACCCAAAGGGTATAATGTTCAGTGATTTATTTTAAGGTTATGTTTTTGAAAAAAAAAAAATAAAAAAAAATTGTTTTTTTTAGATGTTTGTTTTGCCCTAATTATTTGATGGGAGATTTAAATTGAAAATTATGAAGATGTTAAACATGAAAGAAAATAAGACTAGATTATTTATGGTCAGTGAAGTGAAGAAAAATTTCTTTAAGACCAATACTTTTCTTCCAGTTTCCTCTAGTCAATAAAGAGGGGTATAGGATCCAAGAATAAGCTTAATGGCCCATTGACTGCTTTACCAGTTAGGAGGTTCTGAGCACAATGTGTAGGTCAGTGTAATGAATTCAGCATTGCATAGAAGACTGGACTCACAATAAATCTGATAATTAGTCACCTGCACCTATACAGTAAATCTTATTTGTAGAGCTTGCTTTGAATGTGCTGATCAGCATACACTGCTTGTTGGTTTTCAGAATCTTGTGGTCTGAGCCATAAGGCTCCATGCTTTAAATTGAAAATGGGTGTGTTTCTTTGACCTTCATTTTTGCAGGAAAAAAAAAAAAGAATCCTAAATATCTATAAATAATCTTTGTAAAAAACAGCTAAATATTATTGTATTCAAAAGATATTTAATGCAAGTAAACTATTAATGGGGAAAAAAGATTGATAGTTTCTAGTTATGAAAAAGTATTATGTAATGATTTACGTAAACTTCACTTATTTCTTGAATAATTATGATATTGAGTCTTCCTTGAGATTTAGATTGGCAAATATTGTATGCCTTAATACTTATCTTCACATAATGAATTCTGGTTATCTTTAAAGTTGGATTAAATAAAGCCCAGAAGAGAATAATAAGTAGGAAAATGCAGTATATGACGTAAGACTATAGAGTCCTAATGTAGGTTTTTATGTATTCTTGTTTACTTATGAGCTCATTGGGTAAGATCTTTTTTTAGTCAATGGACTCAATTCAGCTGTCTAACTACTTTTGGCTATTTTTGATACTTTACGGTTTCTGCGGCATCAGAACAAGATTGGCAGACATTACAAAGGACCTGTGGGAGAGTTGTATTCTTCTGAAGTGGCAGACAGAGGTCAGGAGAATACTTAGGCTCATAAAATGGCACCAGACATCTTCGTCCAGGCAATTTATTTTTCCAGTAGTCAAGAGGGTCAATAGACCGTAAAGAATTAGTCAACTGAAAAAATGTAGTTTTCTATAGCCACAGCATTTCTGGAAGGAAATATACTTTCTGGTACTTCATCAGTGGTTGAAGGAAAATGAGATCTTGTCAGCTGTATGAGTAATAAATTCTAATTATTCAATCTGACTTTCTGAAAAGATAGGAGTATCCTGTTTCATATGTAGTAGCTTCTTACATGGAAGCACATAGCTGAGAAAAATAATCAACTTTATTTTAAAACATCCATGATAGAAAATAATTTTAAATCACTGAAAATTTCCTTGATGGCTAGTTACTCTCAGTCTTAGAAAGTCTATTTGGTTTCTAGTCATTATAGTTTCCATTACCATTCCTTGCTTTTTTGCTATGCTGCATAGCTATCTGATTTCAAATTCTTGTTCTTCATGTAGATCACAGATTTAGAGTCTGTGATTTATCCAGCCATTTAATCTTGCTCAGAATAAACTAGATTTATGCAGACTTTGAACTACTCACTTTCTGATCCTGTAATGATTTTCTTGTGTCTTGTCAGGTTGTTTAGTGTCTCAGTATTCTTGAAATGTTTCTCCTTAAATACGCAAAAGGGTTCTTTTGAAGTGTTTAAATCAGAACTGGACAGACCATTCAACAGTAGCCACTCCAATGTTGGTTGTTGAAGTAATACAGCTTTTTATGTTTAATATCTCTGTGATATTATCATGTATCCCAGCTGTTTCTAGGTGGTCTCTGTAACAATACTTGGGCTGGTGATATTTTTTCTTCTTTTTTTTTTTTTTTTCCTCTAGCTATTTCAATTCAATTTTTGATTTCTGTCAAAATTCTACAGATATAATCAAAGCCTGCACTTACAGAAAAATTAGCATTGTACCATTCACAACTGGTACCAGAAGATGCAAATCAGGAGCTCTGACAGTTTCCTTCTTAAAGGAATGGTTCGCATTCAGATCTGTTGTCCTGGTTTCAGCTGCGTTAGAGATAATTTTCTTCCTAGTAGCTGGTGTAGTGCCGTGGTTTGGATTTAATATGAGAATAATGTTGATAACACAATGATATTTTGGTTGTTGCTAGGCAATGCTTATGCTAAGTCAAGGTCTTTTAGCTTCTCATACTGCCCNTCTTCTTCTTCTTCTTCTTCTTCTTCTTCTTCTTCTTCTTCTTCTTCTTCTTCTTCTTCTTCTTCTTCTTCTTCTTCTTCTTCTTCTTCCTCCATCCCACTGGCAGGGGAGGAGTGAGCGAATGACTGTGTGGTTGTTTTAGCTGCCTGCTGGGTTAAACCACAACATTTGTGAATGAGATTTAGTTTTAGAAAATGTGCTGCTTTGTTTCAGAGATTCACTTAAGATAATACCAATTAAATATGTGGCTTAAATCTGTTGAACAAATATCATCACACCACCAGCTAAAATAAACTTGAACAATGACACAAAATAATTTCCTTATTAAGGTAGACAAACACTTTGTATGTTTTCCCCTATATAGTGATTGCTTTTTGGTAGGATGCTATATCATTTCATACTGATCAGCTCTGACCTACTTGTCATGAAGAAATCATCTTCATAGATGGTTACCATAGTAAAATAATAGAATTTAACATGGAAGATCAATTTTGAACTTCAATCTGACATCTTAGGAGAACACAGCAAGGAATATTGAAGCCAAGACAATGCCCCAGGAAATAAATTATCCAGAGGCACAGAGAATTCACTGCTACTGGAAAGAATATTTCTAATAGTGAATTTTTATGCCCACTACAGAAGCCACCATTTGGAATTTTCCTTACTACATACTTAGGTGCATGCTCAATTTTTTAAAAAACTTATTTTAATAATGGATATGCCCTAGATATTGTGTCTGAAGATTTCTTCTCCTTGAAGTACAATCCTTTCTTACTCTGGTCTTGAATTAATACTTTCAAAGGCTCCTACATTAATTCTGTATTTCAAACACAGTCCTGGACCACATTATATCCATAGATCATGAATAAAAAATCTGTGATTAGGCATAGGCTTTCAGCAAGCTTTGGGCTTGAATTTTTATAGTGCTTAAAAAAAAATTACTGCAAGGCACTTTGTATTATTTTGGGAATGAATCAATGGAGAAAATTGATAGTCTATACCACAGAAGAAAGTGTAAATAAGTTAGAAAGCTACATTGCTAATTGCCCTATGTGTTATTGCTCACTGATTTGTCATCTACATGTACACACATACACACAAATCTTTCAAACTAAAAATGGCAAAAAATTTTGAGGCTTATTTTACACAATATGTCTAAATAGAAGTCCCTAAAGATAAGGACATCAAGACAGAATTTGCCTAAAAATTAGCTTTATTATGGGATTTTACAATAGAATGACCAGTGATAGAAAGGGAAAGGAGGGAAAGGAATAAAGCTATGATGGGGGAGGTTTAGGTTGGATATCAAGAAAAGGTTCTTCACTGAGAGGGTGGTCGGAAACTGGAACAGGCTCCCCAGGTCACAGCACTGAGCTTGACTGAGTTCAAGAAATGTCTGGATAATGCTCTCAGTCATATGATCTGATTCAGCTGGTCCTGTGTGGAGCCAGGAGTTGGACTCGATGATCCTTATGGGTCCCTTCCAACTCAGGATATTTTATGATTCTGTGATTCTATAAGGAAGAAAGTGAATAATACATACTAAGCTAAATTTGAAATTACATTTCAGAATTTTTTTACAATAAAACATTACATTATATGGATCATATTTCATTATATAGCAATAAATTATTGTTCTGTTCTATCAATTAAACTGTTTCTCTCTTATTATATGTATTGTGAATGTTAGCTAATCAATTTTTATATTTTGAAAATACTGCTAATGCATAAAAGGATAAACAGCCTAGTGACAGAGCTCTGAAAAATTCATACTCAATTTTAAGCTACAATATGACTTATCTAAGTAGGAACAAGGTCAATGAACATTTAGACCTGGATCCAGTATAGAAGACAGGAACTCAGGGCTGAAATACAATGTTTGGTTTTAAGTAGAAGGCTTTCATGGTGCAATAAGAAACTGAGGCATTTAAACTCTGCACAAGCTGGGCATCTCAGGTGGATAGTTCAGAAAGACTGGTAGGTTGATAAGAACTATATACCATCTTCTTCCTTGAGCATCATGCACATTCTTGGAAAATCTCTTTATTTGAATTTCAGATACTGATCCCACTCTACTTTGTATCAACCTACATCACTGATCATTTTTAATGGGTCATTGGGTTTTTATGAAATAACCTAATGGCTAATCACCAAGAAATAATCTGGGTTTATCCTTGGTGAGAAGGGGTTCAAATCTATTTCTGGCATCCAGGAATTCAGATCTGTGTTTCTAGCATCGTGGATAGTTTCTTACCATCACACTATAGACAAAGTAAAATTAGACAGGGCTAGATTGGCAACCTATAGACAAGTTTGGATCATGATCTCTTTTTAGGTGGTCTTAGTATATAAAAGCTACAGAAAATGCTATTAGATCTAACAGTGTCATCATCTTGTGCAGCCAAAGTTTCATACTTTCTAACAGAGCCTTACTTGTGCTTTCTCACGAGTTAACATTTGTCTTCATGCAGATGTGTCAGTCAAGATTTACAGTCCTGTTGTTGACAATAAGAAAGAGGAATTTGGACATGAGCGTTGGAGTGAGAACTCTGTCAACAAAAAGCTGCAAATCAAAAGAAATTAATAACTAAAGAAATAGGCAAGAAAAGATAACCTCATTGATAAAATAGGTTGAAGGTTAAGAAAAGAAACTGTAATCCTAAAGGGCTTTTATCAGAGGAAAGAGAAGTTCAGATGGGGTAAAAGTAAAAAAAGAAGTGATAGCATGAGAGACTAATTCAAAGGTGATACTTCATATCACTGTGGTGACAGGGCAACCTTTACTACATTCAAAGCTTTGCGCTTTTTCTTTTTTTTTTTTTTTTTTTTTTTTTTTTTTCCCAAAATAGAAAACATAGACAACAGATATTCTGAGAATTTGTATTCTGGATAGCCAAGGTTGGGAAAAAGAAAACAAGACCTTCATAGAGAAATAATTTATTTCATATCACCCAAAAGATGAATGGCAGTACTGAGACAAATTTACGTCTTCAATACTGAATCCAGTCCATTACTTTGCCCTTCTTCTCATGTCAGAAAAAAAAAATGAGTTTTACAAAAAGAACCAGATAAGAACGATTGCTAGGGAAGAGTAAGAAGAAAGTAATGTGTAAATAACAATGCACACCAAACTGCATTAAGAGGGAGAGGAGAAATAAATAGTACCATAATTAAAACAAGCCAGTAAGAACAAAAGAAAACAAAACCAGAAACACGTTGAAGGTTCCCAGTATGAAAGAAGCTAAGGTAACTTTATTGCTATATTACAGATGCTTTGACTAGTACCACATGCCGTGCAAAACCTCCCTATTTTTAAAATGTTTGTAGGGAAAAAAATGGAAACTTTTAGGAATTGAAACTATGCATCTTAATAGTGAATATTCTGCTTTTAAGGGTTAGAAATGCTGACTAAATTTCTCAAAGATAAACTTATATTGTGTCATATGATTTAGCTGCTTTAAAGTTCTTCAAAATGATTGATATAAAAGTATTTTCTATAAAAGTTTGATCTTAATTTTTATTTTTAATAGACTTCAATACACAAAAATACCTTCAGTGACTTCTTTAGAATATATTTTAAAATGATACACTGCACCCCTTATAACTTGACACTGAAGTGTATTAGAAAGTGATTAGTCTAGAGCACTTGGCTCATAAAGAAGAATGAAAACAGCTATTACAAAAGTTGTATCTGCAGTAGGAAATCAGACTGTCATTTTGAAAATAATTATTTTTACTTTTCATAGAAATATATTCATTTTGCGAGGTTATGTGAGACGCTTAATACTTCTGAGTATAACTCTGATGAATATTTTTTCTTTCAGGTTCCAATGCAGAAATATGAGTTTTTTAAATTCTTATAGACATACATGCATTGTTTTAACCATTCATTTTGACTTTTTTTTTCCCCTTTTACTTCTGCTTCTGTGACTAAAGTGTATCACTAGGTGATCATCATAAAAATAAAGGAAGTATAATCATCAAATATTATTCAGATAAACTTCCCATTTATTTTAAAGTTTAGAGTTTTTCCTGAAGGTTGTCTCTAATTCTGAGCTGACACAAAAGAGCAATATGGAATAGGAAAAAAAAAATAAAATTCAGAAGACCTTAGTTAATGAAAAAAAGTACTCTGCTTTCCAAAGATAAAAATTTGGGCTTTTTGTTTCAGTGAAGATATAGCTCTTCTTAACGTAAACCTCTTAAGGGTAGTTGTTACTTTTTCCTTCCAAACTTGTGTGTACCCATTCTAACACATAAAATTTAATTATGAGCAAAAAGAAAACATACCTTATATGTAGACTAAAGATTTTATTGCTGGTCCAACTTCACTAAGGCAAACTGGCTCTGGTAAAGTGACTCCCATATACCAGTATCCAAAATTAATATAAAAGGCTCAGAAATTAATAGCAGAGTTCTAACATAAATAAGCAGGTTATAGGATCTTAAAACTGTTACTCTTACCTGAAGTAATTTCTTACCTTTCTGGCTGGCCATCAGTTTCTGAGGCTTTTGACCCTTCTGCCACAGGTGACTGGGAGGTGGTTGTCCTAGCAACGTGTTGGCTGCTGAGCTCTTTCTGACAAAAGGTCAGTGTCATTGGTTTTGTCATTTTTCTTTTCTGCTGTTTCTCGGGCTTCTCAGTAAGTGAGATAAGTGATAATCTATTAATGACAGCACACTCATGAAAATCCTTCTACTTCTTGTTTTTCTTGGCTACTCTGCAAAATCAAAACTAATGGAATAAAACTTCTTATTCAGATGCCATCCTCATTTCTAACAATTTTCATTTTCAATTGAACATTGAAATGACTGTCTTCAAGTAGCAGGTTTAGGTCAGTACCATGACACTGTGGACAATAAGATTCTTCAGGTACAAGTTAAGACACAGTCTGATGTCAGGGTAGAGCACAGGTAATGTGAAATTTTGGTCCTTTCTAAGGAAAAACAAACAAACAAAAAGAAACAGTATAATTCCTCAAGACTTTTTTTTTTTGTTTTTTAATAACATAGAATTGCCTTTCAGATTTCAAGCATGTTTTCATGAAGGTTTATGAATATCTCACTAGATATGAGAGGAAACTACTGAAAGATGCAAGCATTACATTTGCAAAAACCGTTTTGTGCAACAATGCAATATAGTTTTGATATTTCTTAAAATAGCATTTAGAATGGGCAATACTGATGGAAATTTGCTGTAACAGCTGGCAAATGTTAATTATTTTGTTCAGCTTTTCCAAGATGATGTTTTTTCCCTAGGTTATTGACCTAGACAACAATTCCAGCTGTCATAATGTATAGATTTATTACAATTACAGTAAAAGAAGTATCTGCATTTAGAAAGAAAAAAGCTGTAATATAACACCTTTTTTTGTTTGTTTTTAAATACATAGGAATTATTATAGTAGTTCAGATGGCTTTATAGGACTTTTTAGTATGCACTGAATTTAATGAAAACATGTTTATTAACTGGAAGATATAAACATGTATATTGGTTTGGGCACAGGTCCTTGTAAGTAAGCAATTTTTCAATTACAATGGATAAATGAAGCAGAAAAAATACCTAATGACAATGAAGATGATAATAGTAATAAAAATAAATACAAATATTTCATAATAAACAAAGAAGTCTCTTAACTGTTTTCCTAGAGAACTGCTGTCCAAATAAATTTAGAGGGAGGAACTAACAAGCGCATTTTCAAAAAGAAAAATTGAAGACTTTCTGTGTGTATAGAAGATAAGTTAGATCAGTAATATCTTATCTATATTTGAATAATAAAACTAATTAAAATAGAATAGTTTAAGTATATACATACATACATATGACAAAACAATTTTAAGATAAAATGGTATTTTTCAATAATTTTAAGAGTATTCCATTTAGTTGGGAAGGTGTGCTTATTCTTGATTAGTATCTGTGAAAAGAAGCTTACTTCATTTACCCTCATGTAGTATGGTTTAAGGAGCCTCAGGGTGTTGATATAGGACCTATAGAAGATCCTCACTACTCTGAAGCTACAGAAAGCCAGACCTGACACACTAGGGAGTCCCAAATTATGTTATATAGAATCATACAATCATTTTGGTTGGAAAAGACCTTTAAGATCACCAAGTCCAACCATTAAC
>VXBL01006443.1:104159-120763 GCA_013400195.1 Aramus guarauna | reverse complement strand
CTCTATGTCCTTGTAGTGAGGGGCCCAAAAGTGAACACAGGACTCAAGGTGCAGCCTCACCAGTGCTGAGTACAGGGGCACAATCAGTTCCCTAGTCCTGCTGGCCACACTATTGCTGATACAAGCCAGGATGCCATTGGCCTTCTTGGCCACCTGGGCACACTGCTGGCTCATATTCAACCAGCTGTCAAACAACACTCCCAGGTCCTTTTCCTCCAGGCAGCTTTCCAGCCACTCTTCCCCAAGCCTGTAGCGTTGCATGGGTTTGTTGTAACCCAAGTGCAGGACCTGGCACTGAGCCTTGTTCAACGTCATATAGTTGGCCTTTGCCCATCGATCCAGCCCGCCCAGATTCCTCTGCAGAGCCTTCCTACCCTCAAGTTGGTCAACACTCCTGCCCAACTTGGTGACATCTGCCTTTGTGTGAGAAAATTATACAAGCTCAATCGTTGAAATTAACGTTTTCACTGAAGAAACGTAAACACAGATCTTGTTTGTATCTTGGTGGCTGTATATGAACTATGTGTGATGTCAAGGGAGATGTGGTGATCTGTTCAGTTGCTTATCTGCCTCTGGATCATCCAGAGGTTCCACAGTATGTCTGCTAGTCCTGTGTGCATGTTTCAGATACCATTAGATGCATATATTTAGGCAAACAAAATGACCTCTTGGTCAACACTGTCAGTGCAATTTGTAGAGTTATTCGGTTCCCTGAGAGTAGGATACAGTCACTTCAACACAGGGTCTAATGCTCTTTTAATGCTCAGACATTCACTAGAGCTGCTATGCTTAACATAGGTCCTGGCAGACAACTGCTTCCTTCAAGAGACACAGCTGGAGTGTAAGCGAGATACTTTAACTATTAAGGACCTGTGTTTAGTATGACTGATCTGACCTCCAAATGTGAAACATTTAATCAAGAACAAAGTCATGTGTTGATCATTGACATTAACATTGGGTTTCAGATGCCTAACTGTAAATGTGTGATAGCATTTCAGAAACATTAGGATATCCTGCATGATCACTATCTGCCTCTTCAGACAAGCACAGATCTACCAATCCTATATGAACATCACAAATGTGTCAAGGCATTTGAAATGAACATTTATTGCGTGCTGATTCATAAATTATTAACACATGAATGGAAATTTAGAGAGCAGCGTTGTGATGGTGCCAGAGGATAAAGTGAAAATTTGCAACCCTCTGTCCTCATGCTTCTTCTGTCTTATGACAGTGAGCAGAAGGTTGGACCTCAAGTCAGAGACAGGGGGAGCAAAGTCTCTCTCACTGTAAGAGAAGATCAGGTTTGTGACCATCTGAGGAACATGAACATACATAAGTCTATGCGACCTGAAAAGATGCACCTGAGAGTCCTAAGGGAATTGACTGATGTAGTTGCCAAGCCACTCTCCATTATATTTGAAAAGTCATGGCAGTCAGGTGAAGTCCTTAGTGACTGGAAAAAGGGAAATATTGCACTCATTTGTACAAAGGGTAGAAAGGAAGATCCTGGGAACTACCAGCCTGTCAGCCTCACCTCTGTGCTTGGGAAGATCATGGAACAGTTCCTCCAGGAAACTATACTCAGATGCATGGAAAATAAGGAGGTGATTCACAACAGCCAGCATGGCTTCACCCAGAGCAAGTCTTGTCTGACCAACCTAGTGGCCTTCTATGATGGAGTAACTATATCAGTGGACAAGGGAAGAGCTAGGAACATAATCTATCTGGACTTCTGTAAGGCCTTTGACACAGTCCCCCACAATATCCTGCTCTCTAAATTGAAGAGATATGGATTTGATAGAGGGACTATTCAGCGGATAAGGAATTGGCTGGATGGTTGCCTCCAGAGATTAGTGGGCAACAGCTCAATGTCTGGATGGAGGTCACTAACAAAGACTCGAGGGACTGGCTGATGAAAAGTTGGACATGAATCAGGAATGTACACTTGCCTCCCAGACAGCCAATTGTATGCTGGGCTGCATCAAAAGAAGCATGGCCAGCAGGTTGAGGGAGGTGATTCTGCCCCTCTGCTCTTGTGATACCCCATCTGGAGCATTGCATCTAGCTCTGGAGTCCTCAGTACAGGAAAGACATGGACCTGTTGGAGCAAGTCCATAGGAGGGCCACAAAACTGATCAGAGGGATGGAATACCTCTGCTATGAGGAAAGGCTTAGAGAGTTGGGATTGTTCAGCATGGAGAAGAGAAGGCTCTGGAGAGACCTAATTTCAGTTTTTCAGTACTTAAAGGGGCTTATAAGAAATTTGAGGACAGACTTTTCAGTAGAGCCTGATGTGGTAGGAGTAATGGTTTTAAACTAAGAGAGGGTAGATTCAGACTAGATAAAAGAAGAAAAAAATATGATGAGGATGGTGAAATACTGGAACAGGTTTCCCAGAAAGGTTGTAGATGCCACATCCATGGAAACATTCAAGGTCAGGCTGGATGGGGCTCTGAGCAACCTGACATAATGGAAGATATCTCTGCCCATAGCAAGGAGATTTCACTAGATGACCTTTGAAGGTCCCTTCCAACAAAAAACATTCTATGATTTTATGATTCTATAAGGATATTACAAGAGTATTTCAAATTACACTAAACACCTACATTTAGACAATTGAGTCCTGTTGTGTATGTCTGGTTTGGCTCTTGTTTGATTTGCTTTATACTATATATTTTGTAAACAAGATGACCTGAAGGAGTGAGCTGCATCAACATCAGGCTCCCAGAATTATTGAAACAAAGTTTTAATGCAACCTCGTAGGAGAACTAATTCAAACATGCATGATTATAGAATTATCAGATGTATTCTTGCCCCAAAAAAAGTTTACTATATTTGGCTGTTGGCTGTAGCAGCTAATGTGTATGGGATGATAGATTTCATATTCAGGGAAAATGCAATACTTCTCTCCCTTAGAGAAATTAAAATGTGGCACCGTGATTTATTCCTGACAAACTCCAGTCAGTGGAATGTCACTGTCTTTTACAATGCTACACGAACAGAAATTTGCAGTATTTCTTCCTCGCTTTTACAATAATTAGTTTACCTACCTAATCTTTTGTTTTCAAAATTGTCATAAGCTTTGACTGTCTTACCATAAAAATATTGCTGTATTTTGTAAGATAGGTGGGGTGACTACAATCTAAACTTTTGCCAAGGTGGTTTGCCATGATGTGTATCAAATTCAAGCATATGACCCAATCTTAAAGTGGTCTCCAAAACAAATTTGAAATTTTATCACAATTAGTGAAAGTATATAAGGCTTTTGAAGAGATGCAGCTCTTCAGAACCTGCTTATTACTATGGAATAATAGAATTTTATTGAAATATCTAAACTATATATTTTCTTCTAATTATTAAAAAAAAATACTAGGGTTTTTTTCTTGTGTACTTCAATAAGGTCCATTATTTTGCAGAGAAAATGGCAGTGACATAAAGGAAATTAGCAAAACAAAACATCACTAACTGTACATCATTTTCTTAGAATACAGTTGTAAAACTAGAACTAAAGACACTAGTCTTGTGGTTCTTTTTTCTTTAACTATTTTTAATAAATTTTAAGTCATCTTTAAAAGTATATTATCTATACAAGTTAATATGTGATGATAAATATGAATACTTGTTTTAGCTGTGTAAGCACAGACCTGAAAACCTACCAAATATCTTTTTTTTTTAAAACAACTTCTGAATATACTAAAGAACATTCATGCGATAAAATAACTATTGAAGGATAACAGGTTACTTCATTGTGTATGTCTTAAATATCCTTCAACAATTTAATTAGATACTCGTTTTGATAGTTTACTCTGTAAAGAACGTAATCAGTAGGTTTTTCTTATTTGATTTTATGTTTTGTTAGAAAGAATAGGTTTGTTTATAGCTTTTAACTTAGTACGGAAAAGTATTATGGTAAAAAAAGATCCATTTAAAGTATAGTAATAGCTGGATGATATATCCCCTGAAGTCATCTGTGATAATTAAGTGTTGAAAGAGGACATTTTCATTGGATTTCTGAAGTGCACAATAATAGACCTGGCAATATTTTTATCAGTGGCATAGAAGCAAATATAAAATCGTTGCTGACAAAATATGCAGATAGTACAAGACTGACAGAATGGAAAACAATGAACCATACAGGGTAGTCATACAGAATGCTCTGGGTCACTGGTTAAGCAAGTTCATGAAAAGAAAACATGATTTCAAGCTGCGAAACATAAGACTGTCTAGAAGCCAGAAACACAGGTCATACTTACTGTACAGGGAACCATATCCTAGCTAGCTAGGGCTAAGAAAAAAATGTTCGGGTCATTGTATACAAATAATTGAACGAGGTACTTGTGCAAAGGTATAGTGTAGGGATGTAGAATGGTGATTTTGTTGCTTTGGTCCATGTGCCTTAGATAAACACTTCAATACCTTATACTGCTGGTTACTAGAAGTTTTGTCTATAAGATTCAAGAAAATTCACAGAAGAACTCATAATGATCTGACTACTGTGAAGGAAGCAGTCTTCTGAGGAGGAACTGAATGTATAGTTTATCAGTGAGAAAGTTAGAAGATGCCTTCTTTATTTATTAATCTCTTGGGAGAAATTGCTAAATTCTAACAGACAATTCCAAAGCATGACAAGAATTGATTTCTGAATACTGAAGCTGAACAAAGTAAAGAAATAGACAGTGACAACTGTCAGAAATTTTGGCATATGATTTGCTCATAATTAGTTATTGGGGTTCAGTAAAGGGTAACAGTATAAGTGCAATGGTTTGACATAGATAAGGTCAGAACAAATGTGGCAATGATCACATCAGATCTAAAATAAAGAATGTGACCCCGTTATTTAAATTACTGTGAATCTGATAGAGTATACATCTTAACATTTTCAAACTTCTTTAGAAATGCTGTTGAAACCAATGAGAATAAAAAAAACATAAATCGGCATTTGAAAAGGGAAAAAGCTGAAAAGTAGAGATAGAGGGAGAATAAATTTAATGCTATAAAGGATTTTGACTTTATAGAATTTGTTACAGATTTCTTTTTTTCAATTTAAATGAAAACTTTTCTAAGTAAATTTCTCAGGGAAAAAGTTTCAAATCAAGATACATATTTCATGTCTTAGCAGCTTGTTTTTTATTTTACAAATTACAGATTAGTTTAAACAAGAGCAAGAATTCAGACAAGCAATTTAAGAGAAACTGTTGAAATGGTACATTCTGATACCTCTGGAAAAATTCTTGTAAAATTAACACATTTTCAAAGCATCTGAATTTCTAATTAAAATATTTTTATTTTCCTTTATCACAGTTTTACTGCTTATAGGAAGTAATTAACCTATGACTAAAAGATCTATATCCATCATTTTTGCAGCTATAGATGATCACTGACCTGTGCTAGTTACAATTCACTATGAAGAATTATTGCAGCCTGAATTTTTCATTCTTATTCACACATGAACATGCAGTGACTTCTAACTTTTTAAAGAGCAGTGAATAATAATTTAAATCTGAATAGTAACACAACACATGATAGGTTGACCATTGACTATTGTACTGCAGGAGTGTTCCAGATGAGCACTGTGGAACATGTAAATGTAACTTCATGGCATTTCCAAGGAGGCAAATTCATCACACATTTCTTTTTCTGGAAAAATTGACTTCTGAACTAGTTAAAATTGGCACATGCAAAGCTCTTCAGGTCTGTATTGCTGCATTGATATACAAGAAACAATGGGGAAAGACTGAATGCTTATTTTAAAAAGGTGTACAATCTTGATAGCAATTTTAAGCCTGTTAGGACTTGCAGATACAAAACCAAAAGATGATCCTATTTAAAGGATATTCTTATTTGCCACTAGTATAAGGTGCAGGTTCACTTTAAAACATTAGGTAATTGAGATTTAATTGCAAGAAAATTGATTTATTCAGTATTAGCTCTGCCTGCATGATAATGAAGCACTTGTGACAAAATTGAAATTATATGTGAATAAGAGCAGAATAGGGCCAGAAAGTAAGAAATGTTAAGATTTGTATTTTCATTCTAGTCAATAGCATCATCTATTTTGAACTGTCTTGTTAGAAATACACTTAGTTATCCTAGTATCTGGACCAGTATTTAAATCTTCAGGTTGAATTTAAAATAGACATCAAAATATGTCTGCTTACTCGAAGTTATGTGAAATAAACTGATGCTTATTATTTCTTTTGAAATCAAACATTCTGTGAGATAACTGCACAGCAAAGTATATCACAAGGGCTTGTTAAGCGCACACAGCTTACCAATCAGTTCAAACATTAGCTTTGATATCAAGATTCTTTTGAACTACTACTTACAATTTCTTCACAGAGGAAAGAAAGTAGTTTTAAGAAAATGAATGTAAATAAATGTGAATTAGTTCTTTCATAAAAGCCTCATTTGGGGAAACATCACATTTTGTCTGCTTAAGTATCTTCAACACGAGTATAATTTTTGCAAATACGGTCTTTGGATGTGTACAAGTTTTTACAAGATATCACATCAGCCTTATGGGTAAATGAGATTCCATAACTCTAACGGTGGTGATGAGAAAAGGGTGAAGGGAAAGTTAGTAAAATCTTCAGGGTATCCTGACTATTATGAAAACAAAAATGCAATTCATGCTTTAATTGAAATCACATTGAAATTCTACAGCTCTACTCTTTTAGCTTATGTCACACTTTATATCTCTTTTGCTCTTGAAGCCCTCACACTGTGTTTTACACATACTTTTGCAATCATTATGCAAGATGCAATGGCAAAATAAAGTGCAGATTAGTCTTGAGCCTGGAAATTTCAAAAGATAGGGATAAACTGCTGACTCTGTCAGTGCCCAGTCAGTTCTGTTGTATCATTAAGTTCAACTCTGTGTCCTTGATGTTAGAAGTAATATTCTTCATTTTATGACCATGTACTGCTGAGGAATGAAAAATAGATAGCAAGAAATAAGTAAAATGTTCCTTCCTGTTCATCAGGATCCCATTCTCATAATTTTTACTTGTTTAATTGTGCATGGGCTTAGAATGATAAATGTTGTCATGACTGATACCTTCACCATAATGAGTTCTTTTCTTCAGGTATGGTCATCCCATACTTAATGTAAAAATGTTCATTAACCATCAAGCTTGTCCTGAGGCTAGATCTGACATCAAATAGGAAATCTTTCAGTAGCAGTCGGGATGTTGTAATCACTTCTTCCTATGCTTGTCCATTGCTGCTTAGCAATGTCTAGACTACAACTGTGCAAACTGTCCATTTTGTTGTAATGCTTGTCCTGTGAATGTCTCAGTGCTCCATGACAATTTTCTGTGGATACCAAGAAGTGTGCTTCTTCTGTTTCCACAGTACAACGGCATTTAACATGCCCTGATTCACTGGCAGAAATTAGCAGAGAGGGAGCCACAAGGTACCTGGAACAGCTGTTCATTTCATGCCAAACACAGAACAAGAATTCTGAGACACAGTAGAACTAGAAAACTAATGATGAATGTGTTTCTCCAACTTTTCAGTTTCCATATTTGACATACAAAATGTTTTTACTAATGGCTGATTTTAATAAACATCTGGCCATGGCTTAGAGTTGCTTGTATTTTAACTTAGAACTCCTCCCCTTATAATTATTTGTCTTGCCATTATTAGAGAATCTCTGAAAGCATGTTTATAAAACTAGAGTGAGTAGGCAGAGAACCATATTGACTCATTGGAGACATGAGTTCAGTGTCCAGCTGTGTCAGTGATCTTCTGACCTTTTGAAAGATCACTTTTTCTTTCTGAAACAATTATTTTCATGTATTAAATATTTGGAGATCTACAGGTAAAAAGAATGACTCATGAGCTAGATACTTACTGCATGCATAGACAGAGGGAGAACAAACTGAGTAGAAATATTAGTCCTCTGTACAGTTTAACAAGCCTTGACCTCTGCAGTGAAGTTAACACTAATGTTAAGGATCTTCCATTCTCTATTTTTTTTTTCCTTTGATTTCAAAATTTTCATAATTCTTCTGTACCTTTAAACCTCTCCTGCTGTAGAAAACTATTTCTATTAACAAATAGCCTAAATTGCAGTGAATTTAGGCCAAGTACATTTTTGAAGCAGTGCTGTTAGGGATGAGGGACGCTCTAAATCCAAAGGTAATTCCAGCATCCCAATACTACAGCTAATCACATTTTAAAATAAGTTGTTAATATCTCTCATGCTCTTTGAAGCCCCTTGATGTTTAACCAAAGTATTAAAATAGCTCAGCAGTGTCAAAGAAGTTTTTCCTTTGAGAAACTATCCTGCTTTTGTAGCTATCCTCTTAGGTTGAGCTAGCTGCCTTCATCATTAGTCCCTCTATGCTAACACAGCAACATATGGCACAAATTCTATGTCTAGGAAGTTCATCATACGAATACTAACAGAAATTTTAAATCTGCATCTCCTCTGTCCTTCTCTTTATGTGGTTGGTTGTACCTAAATAAAGAAGTGCAAGGTTGATGTAAATCACTATGAATATACAATTATTTTGAAGGCATAGTGCACAGTTGTAAATGCTTCTGCAAGCTGTAAACTATAAGCTGCAGATTCTAGAATCTGCCTTATAGTATTAATTTATATTAAACTTTCTATAGTTGATGGAACTTTTGAAAGACACTGTTCTACTGTACTTTAGACTCATTTCTGACTGAATAGCAGCAACAACTTCCATTTATAGGACATACTACCTTATCTCAGCAAGACATCTCAAGGTGCTTTACAAGAGATGTACAATAATTAATAACACAGCTTGCAGTGCCAAGGTAATGATGGAAAGCAAAGGGAAAAACAAGTCAGTTTTCAGTTTTGATTTAAAGCAGTCTGACATTCATGGCATATCTTGGCAGAGAGTGTTAAAGCAAGGCTTTTAAATATCTGAAAAAGCAGCATCCTAATACAACATGTAGTGAGATACTAGCAAAACAAGTACACCACCTTGGTACGACCTGTTAGTGAAATGTGTGAGGTCTGAAAGAAAGTAATGTAGTTTTTTTTCCTTTCAGCCTGTGTGATTCTAAGAAGGACCATTGAGTCAAGACTGCTTGGAAATTAATAAGATACACTTTTATCACATTTTTAAAGACAGGACAGAGTTATATGCTACCAGTCTCCAGTCACAATCCTATAAACATTGTTTTAGTTTTGTACAAGCATAAAGGATGTGTTTATCTGTGCATGACAAAACTGAGGAAAAGGGATTCTAAAATAATTCTGAAGAATCACATCTACCTTGAATATTGTTGTCCTGGTTTTTGGCTGGGATAGAGTTAACTTTCACAAGAAGCTGGGAGGAGACACACCATATGACATCATGCTCAGTATATAAAGGGGGCTGGCCAGAGAGGAGGGATTACTGCTCAGGGACAGACTGGGCATCAGGTTCCAGGCAGTGCGTAAATTGCATTGCTTATCACCCACTTTGCATATTCCTTTATTTGTATTGTTGTTGTTTTCCTCTTTTTTTGCCATCCTAGTAAACTGTTCTTATCTCAACCCATGAGTTTTATCTTTTTATTTTAATTTTCCTCCCCATCCCACCAGGGCAGAGGCGTGAGCAAGTGGCCGCATGGTGCTCAGCTGCCAGCTGGAGCTAAACCACAATTGTATATGCTGGTCTTGTCAATGTATGGAATATTTGGGAATACTACATGGACACTTATCTCTTCTTTTGCACAAACAGAAAGTGTTTCTGATGCAAATCATTGAGAAGTATTCAAACAATCCAATTGGAGACATTTACCTAAGGTAATTCTCTAACAGAGAAACCTAGATGAGTAACTGCCCAGAGATGTCTGGCTCTTCCTATTGACTACATTTACTGTACGCAAATACATCAGGTATGTGCGGTACATAAATTTGTGACAATATGATGGAACAGGTGAAAGATCTGTCTACTACACCTGATCTCACGCCCTGTCCCCAACAGTGGTTACTAACAAATATTCATATAAACAGTATAATAAACAATCTATATGTGATGCACCACCTCGGCTTCTGAATATGGTGGTTCCTAAATGAACATCTATATTATAGCATTTAATATCAATTTATAGATTTATAAATAATAATTAACCTCCCACATCATCTCATAAATTTTAAACCAAATTATGATTTTGGCATTCACAACATCTTTTGGTGATGTGTTAACTAATTTAACTACAATTGGGGTGAAAAAAACACTATTTTGATTTGCATTCAGTCTGTCAAATTAAGCATAATGCAATCCTTCTAAACCATGAGCAGCTGTGAATTATTATTCCTTATTTATTCATAAATACACCATTCATAATTTTATCATCTTTCTAATGTATGTCCCAGCATCCAACACTTCTTCTAGCTGCTTATTGAGTAGCTTCTCAGGTGGCAGGCATCTGATACATTAATTTATTCTTTCCCTTTTCTGTAACTTTTTTAATTTTTAGAATATCTTCTGTGAATTGAGTGAGAAGACCAGAATACATTTAATTTTCAAGATGCAAGTCCAAAACAGAACTATGGAGTAGAAAATATATGTCTTTTGTGTGCTTTGTAATAATTTATAATATTGTGGTGGATTAATCCTAGCTGGCAGCTAAGCCCCCACCCAGTTACTCTCTCACTGCCCCTCAGCAGGATAAAGGAGAGAACTGCAAGGGCAAAAGTGAGAAAAAAACTTGTGGGTTGAGACAAAGACAGTGTAACACATGAAGCAAAGATGGAAGCAAAGCAAAGTGAGGAATTTATTCCGTACTTTCCACTGGCAGGCAGATACCCTGCCACTTCCTGGGAAGCAGAGTCTCAGCACATGTAATGGTTGCTTGGGAAGACAAATAATATAACCACAAACTACCCCCTTCCTCCTCTTTTCCTTGAGCTTTTATTGCTGAGCACAATGTCGTATGGTACAGAATCTGCTTTTGGTGAGCTGGGGTCAGCTGTCCCAGCTTTTTCTCTTCCCAACTTCTTGAGCACCCCAGCCTATTCACTGGGGAATGGGAAAATGTTCAAACAGAAACAAAACTAAAAAAACCCTCAAAGCTGTGCAAGCACTGTTCAGCCGCAGCCAAAACACGGGTGTTTTATCAACACTGTTTTAATCTCAAATCCCAAACACAGCACCATACTCCGTTCCAGCCAGATCCAGTACAAACATTCTTGGTTTTCTGGCCTTTGTTCTACTGTTTTCAGAGACTGTAGGATGACTCTAAGACCCTTTTCCTGAACTGTGATAATGAACAACCTATCACTGTGAGTATATGGTTACAATTGCTTTTCCTCTTCAGCTCTGTTTTGCATATAAACCACTGAATCACTCAGTCTTTCAAACTTCTCGGGTTCTTCTAAAGATCTTTAGTAACATATTAGTTTTCACTACTCTAGTTGTATCAGTAAATCTTGTTGCCTTGCGTTTTACTCCCTTTTCCATATACCTTATAAACATGTTAACAACTCCACACTAGTTTTGGAGAACTTCAGTGTACCTTACTTCCATTATAAGAAGTGTCAATTTGTTCCTCCTTTGTTTCCATCTTTCAAATATTTTTTACTTATTGAAAGACTTTCTCTCTTATTCTGTGACTGTGAATTTAATTAACTTGGTACCAAGAAAACTAGTTAATTTTTTTTCTTAACAGATCTATATATGCTATGGCTGTATCTGCACTTATACATTGGTTGCAGCATATCTTGTGACCCTCTTGCAGTGGTGTTCTAGCTCATCACCTAGAGTTCATCTCTGTAGGCAGCATCAGGGGAGGAGAACACAGAGAGGGTCTTGGTACTGTAATCTTTTTCCACTACTAAGTAGAATTGTGACCATACCATCTGGACATGGTCCTGGGAATCCTAGTGTTGCTGACCTTGTTTGATCAAGGGAGTTGGACAAGTTGACCTTCAGAAGTGCCTTCCAACCTCAGCCATTATGTAACTCTATGATACTGCACATAAGGTCTTACAAAATTGGGAGTGTTCCTGGATGAAGTAATATTGAGTGGATCATGTTTCTTCCTTTGCTTGCTAACTTCTCCAAAGGTGTGTGAGACACAAATTACTTTTGAAAATGTAATTCTTCTCCAAATAGACTATACTTACAAACAAATCCAGTAATTTTATTCCTGCTATGGTTTCAGTGTATTTAGAAGTCTATTTCAAGTCTGATGTTTTTACTGTTCTGTGTTCTGATTCTTGTGTCCTATATTTTATTTTTTTATTCTATTCTCTGTTGCATTTTCTCTGGCCTACTGTTCCTCGGGTTAGTCAAGGCCTTTTTAAAAAGTGACATTGTGTTTACTGCCTTCCGTTCTCCTGAGGAATAATGCTATGGATGATGTTCACCACATCTAAAGATTCAGGAATTTTAAATCTGATTTCTTTTAGAACTATTGTGTGAACAATCACTGGTCCAGGCAATGTGTTAATTTTATTTTATTTTTTTTTAATCACCTCTATTGACATATGTGAAAAAGTTTCTGAGAGTCATGAGTCTCAGAAGATCAAAGATGAAGTTTCAGTTTTAAGGGATATGATTTATCTACCTTCCTCAATAGTAAATATGTTAGTTAAAAAAATAATGTTTCTACTCTATTGTATCCCATCTCCTCTGTATAGTCTGTTTGATCCCTGTTTATCTATGAATCCTTTCAGCTTTTTGTATAGAACCTACTTCTAGTGTGGACAAAGAATATTTTATACCAAACCATTTTTACTTTATTACTTCTATACTAAACCATTTTTACTTTATGACCTCATTATGGCTTAATATTTAAGTTAAAAGTTTTATTCTCTGCCTAATTGATTTTATCTGAACTGTTCTACATTTTGAATGATTTTATTTTCCTTATGCAAGACTACGTTCTGCTCTTTAGTAGAGCTAGTGTTTGTTTGTTTGTTTTTCCATTTGCTTTGCTTGTTTGGTTGTTTAGTGATATACTCTTGCTCAAAGCCTCTAACATGTTGAACTTAAAATTAGGCATTATTACAGCGTAATTTTATGGGTGAGCCTTATCCTTTGCACAAAGATGATGAATTTGAATACTTCATGGCTATTAGCACACTGAACTTTGAATTCATCTGTCTGGTGTTAAGAATTGGATCAAGATGTGCTTTTCTTCTTGCAAATCCTCCAATAATTTGCTCTAAGAAACATGGTCCCCAAATGTCCAGGTTCTTTAGCAGTTGTGCCTTCTTCTCTATACAGGTCATCCGTATTATTGTGCTTTCTATGGCACAAGAGTAAGAAAAAATCTATCCCACATACTTAATAGCCATAATTCAACCACCGTAGTGTTGCAACATGATTTTGATTATCAAGGTGATATTAATCTCTCATTACCTCTGTCATATGAAGTTTATCATGCATTCTGAGCCAATTGTCTTCATTCCTTCTAATGGCAACACTGAGAAAAAGGTATAGCTCCGAAGAATACATCACCTTCCTTGCAAAGTAAAAATGGATTTTGCAAAGCTCTTAGTCTCTCTCCATCATAATACAGAGAGCATAGATTAGTAGTTTAGACTTTCTAGTCCCAAATTTTAACCTAAGTTTTAGATATCTAAATGGAGGAGACAGACATCCCTTCACTGTGGAAAAAGGCATCCTGTTTTCTCACTACATCTGCATTGATTACAAGGAGTCATTAATAGCTTGCAACAGATGAGACATCAGTCATTCTGGCCATAGTCCAACAATGCAATTAAGATCATGCTTAACATTAATCAGCGGAACTGACTTCAGAGAAACTGCTCACAAACTTAAATTTAAGTAGGCATTTAAATATACAAGGAATCAAGTGTTAGAGAAAAGAAAAATCTGGACTTCAGAAATTTGGTAGGCAATACCTGGCAAATGTGAAAATGTAGCGCAAATGCACATTCAAAGACATATGAACTAGAGATTAAAAAACAAAGAAAAAAAAAAACACAAAAAACCCAGATTATATAGTTTCAGAATCAATGTCTAGAATACTTATTGAAAATGTTCAAGGATAAATAATTACTATTGCAAAATTAGGGATAATAAACTAGAGAGCTAACAGGATCTTCACAGAGACTCTGAAGAGGCAAAAGCCTGTGTCCCATGTTGCATGGAAAAAAAGACACTGAGAGGCTATCCTTGAATGGGTGGTAGATGGAGACTCCTAAGATGCAGCTATATATAAAAACCAGAGACCTAGAATCCTGGTGGAAAATTAACTGAATGGGAGCCAGCAATGTGTCCTTGCAGCAAATAAGGCCAACAGCATCCTAGGATGTATTAGGAAAACCTTTGTCATCAGGTGGAGGAAGGTGATTCTTTCTCTCTAGTAGCTTGTGAGACCACACCTGAAGGATTGTGTCCAGACCTAGGTTCCCCAGTACAAGAAAGACATTGACAAACTGGAGAGAGTCCAGTGGAGGCCTACCAAGACAGTCAGGTATTGGAGCAACTGAAATATGAGTGCATGCTGAGGCAAAGGCATCTATTTAAGAGAAGGCTCAGGGGGAGACTGTTATTGCTGTCTACAGCTTAGTAAAGAGAGGGTGTAGAGAAGATAGATCCAGATTTTCAAAATTATACAGTGGGAGAATGCAAGACAACAAAAACAAGTTGGAATGGAACGTGGAAAACGTGTATCAGATTTTTTTTTTTTTTTTCACCATAGGAGTTATCAAGCACTAGAACAAGTTGCCCAGATAGGCGGAGAATCTCCATCTTTGGAGATATTCAAGACTCAGATGGACAAGACAATAAACAACCTTGTTTAACTGTGACATAGTTCTGCTTTGAGCAAGGGGTTTGTCTAGATGACCTCCAAAAAGTCCCTTGAAACCTCAATTATTTTATGATTCTATCCTATTTAAATAAGTGAAGTTATGATTTTGAACTGGTAGTTCATTACAAATCCTTGGATTAGTAGTTCGTGACTGGACATGGTAAACTTCTTTACCATGTAGGTATCACTGTATATGCAAGAATGGCAAATATTGACATGTTGGATTCCTTTATAGCACTGGCTTCTCTGAAAGGCTCTGAATAGCTGGGAAGAATTCACACTAAGGTATATAAGAATGTAAACTTCTGCATGGGAGAAATATGAGTAGCCAGTAAATAGAATGATCAATATTGGAACATTTTGTGGGCGGGGTCCAAAATGCCAATGCTCATGCTGTCTCGTCCAACTGGGGAATAAGCTAGGCCAACTAGAGCAGCAACAAATGTTCCTTAGCTGCCTCCCAAGACAAGAACCAGAAAGCCAACCACCTTAAGGGTGTGTATGACTATGATGGACCCTCTTACGCTCCTCCAGGGAAACCTGCATGCTCGATTACCTCTCTGAAATGCCTGAACACCAACACACAAAGCATGGGGAATAAACAGGAAGAACTAGAGGTCTGTGTGCAGTTGCAGGGCCATTATCTCATTGCAATTGCAGAGACATGGTGGGATAGCTCGCATGACTGGATTGCTGTCATGGATGGCTCTGTAATTTTTAGGAAAGACAGGCCAGCAAGGTGAGGTGGTAGAATTGCTCTTTATCTGAGAGAGCAACTGGAATGTCTCAAGTCCTGCCTAGGAGTGGATGAAGAATGAGTTGAGAGCTTATGGGCAGACTAATATCTGTGACACAGTTGTGGGTGTTTACTACAGGCCACCTGATCAGGATGAGGAAGCTGATGAGCCCTTCTACAGGCAGCTGGAAGTAGCCTTAGGATCACAGGCCCTGGTTCTCATGAGGGACTTCAACCACCCTGCTAGTTGCTGGAAAGGCAATACAGCCAGGCACGCACAGTCCAGGAGGTTCCTGCAGAGCATTGATGATAACTTTGACACAGGTGGTGGAGGAGCTCACGAGGAGAGAGGTGCTGCTGGATGTACTAACAAACAAAGGAGGACTGGTTGGGTATGTGAAGGTTGGGGGCAGCCTTGACTGCAGTGACCATGAGATGGTGGAGTTCAGGAATCTGCATGGAAGGAGCAGGGCAATAAGTAGGATTACAACCCTGGACTTCAGGAGAGCTAACTTGGGCCTCTTCAAAGACCTACTTGGATGAATCCCATGGGTTAGGGCTCTAGAAGGTAGGGGGATCCAAAAGAGCTGGTCAATATTCAAGCACTACTTCCTCCAAACTCAAGATCAGTGCATCCTGTAGAGTAAGAAATCAAGAAAAGGAGGCAACGGACCTGCATGGATCGGCAAGGAACATCTGGAAAAACTCAAAGGGAAGAAGGAAGTTCACAGAATGTGGAAGAAGGGACTGGCCACTTGGGAGGAATATAGGAATGCTGTAAGAGAATATAGGGATATAACAGGGAAGGCTAAAGCACACTTGGAATTAAATCTGGCAATGGATGAGCTTTTTTCAAGTACATCAGCAGCAAAAGGAAGACTAGGGAAAATGTGGGCCTGCTGCTGAATTAGGTGGGTGCCCTGGTGATGGAGGATACAGAGAAGGTGGAGTAACTGACTGCCTTCTTTGCTTTGATCTTTACTACTAAGGAAGGCCCTCAGGAATTCCTGACCCTGAGAGTTAGGAGAGAAAGTCTGGAGACAGGAAAACTTTCACTTGATCAAGGAGGATAGGGTTAGAGAACATTTAGGCAAACTCGACATCCACA
>VXBL01006443.1:74386-103571 GCA_013400195.1 Aramus guarauna | reverse complement strand
TCCAGTTCTGGGCTGCCTAGTTCAAGAAAGACAGGGAGCTACTGGAGAGAGTCCAGTAAAGGGCTACAAGTATGATTAGGGGACTGGAGCATCTCTCTTATGAGGAAAGGCTGAGAGAGTTGGGTCTGTTTAGTCTGCAGAAGACTGAGAGGGGATCTTACTAATGCTTGTAAATATCTAAAGTTCAGGGGTCAAGAGGATGGGGCCAGACTCTTTTTAGTGGTGCCCAGCGCTGGAACAAGGGGCAACAGTAACAAACTAGAATATCGGAAGTTCTGTCTGAATATGAGGAAAAACTTCTTTACTCTGATGGTGACAGAGCACTGGAATAGGCTGCCCAGAGAGGCTGTGGAGTGTCCTTCTCTGGAGAGATTCAAAACCCACCTGGATGTGATCCTGTGCAACCTGCTCTAGGTGATCCTGTTTTAGCAGGGGGGTTGGACTAGATGATCTCCAGAGGTCCCTTCCAACCCCTACCAATGTGAGATTCTATGATTCTGTGATTTTAAAATGTTAATAATTGGGAGTGGGGGAAAGAAGGTTCCAGGACTTTCTCTTTCACCATGAAAAAATTATAAGCTAACAACTGAATAAACTGCAGTAGTAGATGTACATTGATTGCATAAGACAAGGGAGAAAATAAGGATGGACTGCTTGGAAAAACGTTAGTTCAAAAAGCAATAGTTCAGTAATACTGTGCATGAGGATGTGATTGGCAACAAGAGAAATGGACGCTAGACAAAAGAGATTCAACTGATACATGTCTATGCATTTCTCCTTATAATTTTAGCACAAAGCCAAAATACCATGCAACAGACTTGTTTCACTCTGGGCATGCAGCCACATTAGTTCTAATTCCAAATCTACCATCAGCATCTCTTGGCTACTTCAGGCTAAGCATTTGTACTGCTGTAGATATTTTAAATTATGAGTGCATTTGCTAAGAGATGTCAGAAGGAAATTAAATAAAACTGTCCTTGGCAGTGACTAATATGCTATTGTTCCTGTTTTGGCATGCCTTATTTTGGTTAGTCTTTTTACATATTATGCTGTTGTTTCAATAATTAAAAAATAAAGTAGGAATTGGTAGACTTAGTTGAATATAAGACATAAAGTTGCTTAAAAAAGAGAACCCTTCCATAAACTTGGGTCAACATGAAAGTGAATCCAAATGAAGCGTTTGTGAGGAACAAATTTTATCAGCAAGTTAGGGATGCAGAACTTCCTGTTCTCCCACTTTTGCTTAACTCTGAAGGATTAGTAGAAAGAAAGACCACATAGAAAGGCACTTAAGAGTTGCTTAGGTTTTGTTTGTTTTTTTTTTCTGGAGAAAGTGTGACCATGTGGCCTTGTCCTACTCTTTATTCAACTGTACATGGAGATTTAGTATTGGAAAACTACAAAACATGGTCTCCTTCCCACGTAGAGGAAGTTTGGGAAGGTCACAGATATGTGAGTAAACCTCAAGCAGTATTATTGCTCACTGTGCTTTGTGGTTGTCATAGTGATTACAGTTTTTAGGGAAAATTTCTTAAACTTGATCGTTGTTGAGACAGAGTACACATAATTAATACTGAGATTAATTCTGAATCATATCATGGTAATTATGACGCCTTTTTTAAGTGCAGAGTCAAGTCTCTTTTGTGTGTTCTTGCAGGATTTTGGCTGGCATTTGCATAGTCATACAAAAAGGGGCAGAAGTTCTGGATTCAACTAGAATATGCCTTTTAGCCTTTAACCTTTAAAAACTTAATTGGTTTTCTTACTCATTTTAAAAATCCTCCTGTTTTGTTCATATTTTTCAGGAATTTAAGACCCAACTACACCAAATATATTTTTAATGGAATTGAATCATATTTTTAACAGTGAGAGATTATCAGCTTCCTGGCCTATGACTTAATCTCTCTGCATCAAAATTATATAGAACTTTTTAGCTGCATAGCAAACTCTAATCTACTGATTCCTGTATTCTTACTTAATTTTTACTTTTACTTAAAAACTCCCCTGAATTTTTAATTTTTTACTTGTTTCTGCCCTCTTGATTTCAAATTTAACAGGTGAAATAAACCATTCAAGTTTAAGATTTTTATCAGAGAAACCTATCAAAACCTTATATTTTACATATTATTTTAATAAAGCAATGGTAAGAAAATTAATTTGATTTTATTAGAATATACAGATTTCCAGGATATGCTAGGACTAAATGCAAGACAACAGCTTTCCTTTTTTAAAGTTTTTGAGTGTTTTGAAATGTTTGGTTTCATTAAATCAAAGTGTTCACTGTTCTTTCTGTACGAAACAAATTTAAGAATAAACACATAATTCCACCATGAAAAATCAGAAACTTTTCTTCTGAAAACTGAAGATATATACAACTTCCATTTTCCTTTTTTCTCTAGATAAGATTTCAATGTAATAAATACAATTTTGCCCCCTGAAATTTACAGAAAATTATCCAATATGAAAATATTTACATAGTTCCTAAGTATACACAAAAAAGAAACTTCCAAGTGTTGATTAATACTGTCTTGTTTAAATATTTTTTCAAAAATTTACTATATACATGACTTGTAGTTGTGAAAATTTTATAAGCATGATTTAAATTGATACTACTGTACACATCCGAGCTTTCTGACACCTTTGTAATTCTATGATTATATTCTAACAAGTGATTAATGTAATTAAAAAGTGTTGGTTAAATTTAATATAGCCTATTGATTATTTAAAAAAAAATAAACGGAGAGTTCTTCAATTAATGTCATGCTTTGTTTTGTTTTGTTTTTAAATTGACTATTTAATTATTAATTACAGTGGGGAAAAAAAATATTTGAATGTTTCACATTAACCTAGTCTTGTACAATAATTTCTAATGTATAAGAAATATCCAGCTGAGATAGCATTTATTTAAAAGTAACATAAAATCAATTTAGAGACAGTAGCTCACTTCCTTGTTTCAACATTGCAGATCTATGATTTATTGCAGAATAACTTTGTACCAAATGTTTAGTTATCTGGCCAACTTGGTCTAATACTCCTTAGTACTGTTAATATTTTATCCTAGATATTAAGCTATGATATGGAAAGATTTATACAGAGAGGTATTTTAGAAAATAAGTCCCTTCCTGATATTACAGCATTTCTTGCATAAAGCTTCCCTCATCACCTCAAAGCAATATTTGAAAACTATCTTAAAACTGTTTTTCTTTTAAGTAACATGGGTTCGTTTCTGGTTTTTTTTTTTTGATGGGTCACATTAAGGTATTCATTTAAAAGTCACGAGGGGTTTTGTACCATAAAGCATAACATATGTTAAAATTACAGAATCACAGAAACACTACATAGACTGGAAGGTGTTCTCAAAGGGGACCAAGCCACTTGCTTAGACCAGGGACACATGGAGCAGGATGTTCTGGATCATGTCTAGCTGAGTACTGCGTATTTCCACAGATGGTTAAAGGTGTTCTCAGCGATGCCTTTAGAAAGTAGCCATTGGTCAAAATTAGTTCAAAATTAATTCGAACAAATATAAAAGCTTGAATCTGGTTGCATCAGTTTCTAACCACTGATTTCTTTATATATCTCTCTATCACCAGGAAAAAAATGTTACTTAACTCCCAATATTTTCTCTCCTTCAAGGGAAGAAAAGATACCTTCTGTCAAAGATTTTTTTTTGTCTTATGATCTACCAAGAAACTAAGAGATGGAAATTATCACTTTAAGATGTTTCATCTATTGCACAAATTTTTTTATTGTTCTTAGTTCCTCTCAGTTTTTCAACAACATTTTAAAACATAAAAATAACAAAATTACATTTAGAATTTGAAATCTAACAGTGCCTACACCATAGTACAGAAGTAAAATCACTGCATTGATTCTGCTTACTTGTTTCCTATCTGACATTCAAAGGTAGTATTAGCCAGAGCTATGTTAAAACTTCTCAGCTGAATAGCTGAAATTGATTTTTTTTTTTTTTATTCAGCCCAACAATTTTTTTCTGAGGTTTCTGTAAGTCTGAGGAAAGTTTTAGAAATCATGCTTTTGAGTGAGGGTCTGCCTTCCTTTGTCTAGTTCATCTACCTTTATCCTTTCACTGTTATATGTAGATCCCCATAGTGCCCTACAGACTGGTCATCCTTCTCATAGGACCTAGTAATATCCTTTTCCCTATTTGAAAATCTTCTCTCATTTTCCTATATGATGCTTTGCTTTACCTTGCAGCAGTGGAGAATCTCACTCTTCTGTTTCTCAAGCAACTGAAAAGAGAGAGTTGAAGGGAAGATAATATAAGAAGAGAAACATGAATAGCAAAAGGCAGGAAAACCTGTCAAAGTCCTATGAAGAGCAGAATTCATTTTTCCAGTTGTATTGAGGAGGAGAGACCATCTATCTTGCCTAAATTTGACTCACACTGAGTACAGCACAGGGTTACTGGAAGTGTGAGGTAGTAATGAGTCTTTTAGTTTGCAGCTAACCCTAGAACAACCCACCATTGTGTCCTCTGGCATAAATATGTGTTCATCAGCAAAGACCCTTCCATACCATCACTGATTTTCAGAAGAGTCTCTATTGTATAGGCATAAACTTGTTCTTGGAGGTATGTCTTTGATTTTAGCTATATTAAATTGCATTTTCTTTGAATGGACTTAGCTCATGAAATGATCCAGTTATCTCCCTTTGATTGATTTGATCTTGCTATTATTCATCACTGTATCAGCCCCTTTTACACGTGCAAGTGTTATCAGTAGTGATTTATATTTCTATCCAATTTTTTAACTAACAGCATTGCAGGTAGCCAGAAGACAACTAAAAAAATCACATCAGGTGATGAACCTTTATAGATAAATAGTTATTCAGCTATCCCTGTTAACTGTTGTAAATTATTTTAACATACACTTTTTTTTTTTTTTTTTACACTGGACAGTGCTATTAATCAATCAGACTAATGTGTGATACTCCATCACCTGTTTAACAAAAATACTGTACATCTACAATGTCTCTCTGTGATTTCCGTATTAAGCAAACCTATAATCTTATCAGTGAGAAAAATTAGATGTTTTTCTGGAGGTTTTTTTGGCTCTAAAGCTAAATTGACAGGTAGCAGTTACATTGGTATTCCTTAACTCTGTCAGATGAATCAACGGGTTTCAGCTGACAAACTGAAATTGCTCTCACAGTCCTTCCTCGTTAGAGCCAAACAGAATCATCTGGCCATGTTGGTTACCCTGACTCGTCACTGTACTCATGCGATCCTCTGTAAAACTACCTAGAAAATTCCATTTCCTATTAATTTTTTTTTTTTTTTTTACTGTTTCAGCTACATTGTGCTTTTCAGAAAAGTACCTTTTGATTGCAGAGATTTGTTAAGTAGTATAGGACAGACTGTGTTTGTGGATAAGGAACGACAAAGCGGTCAGGGTGCGGGGGTGGTGAGGCCCCCCCAGGGTCTGTCAGGGCAGGACCCAGGAGCCATGAGCAGCGCAGCCAGGGGGGCACTGGGGCGGCTCCAGCCCCATCCCCAGCCATCGGGCACCTCCCTGGGGACAAGGATGGGCCAAGGGCCAGGCTGGGAGATGGACCTGGGGGTAGGGGTCAGGATCAGGCCTTGTGAGAGCAACCAGGGTTCCCTCACCCAAGATGGCCTGAGAGGACCATGGAGATGGGGCTGGGGTGGGCCAAGGCCAGGCTGGGATGTCAGCCCATGGGGAGGCTTTGGGTCCAGATAAGTGGAACCACAGGCAAGCAAAGGCAGGGTGAGAGTCCTGGCTGACATGAAGGTCCCAAGTAAAGAGTGAGAGCTCCTGGAAAGGCTTTTTCCAGTCCTTTTTCCAAGAAGTCCTCACACCAGTTTCAGACCAGATGGCTACTTACCCAAACCCAAGGGAGGGTGCTCAGCACCCTGACACAAGCTCTTCCCTTAGCCATGCTGGCACAGCAGCATTTTATCAAAGGGATGCCTCTGCCTTCAGTTCTGGGATGTCAAAAGTAGGAGAGAGATTGTGCTTTTAAAGGAAAAGGCGGTGGAAATGTGCCAGTGGGAATGACTGGTTGCAAGCACCGGCAGTCGGTCCTGCTAACAGGACAAAGCGAGCTCAGAACTATTTTAAAATTTCCCCATGCGCATTTCCTAGGCACCAGGCCCTGCTGTATCACAGCCGAGATACGTGGCGAAACTCTGTGAAGCTGAGAGTAAGGGATCACATAGTGTTGTAATCAATTGTAGAAAGTTTATCAAGATTACCAAGTAGTTTTGTTACACTATAGAAATGGGAGATACCAATCAATATAATTGTATAGTCTGGTCACAAAATCACTTCATATTAAATGGTTATAACATTGGAATGTAAAAAAAAAAAAAAATCAGAAATCATCTCTGTTGGAAAATATTCCAACAGACAAACACCTTTGGAGAACCTTCAGTGTCTATTTTTCATATAATTCCTTGCAGAAAGTGAATGTTTTGGTGATGTGCAATTATTTAAAAGGTATCTAATCTCATTAGATTATTGATGAACTTGGTCATCCCAAAATGTCTTCACTCTCAGAGAAAGTTCCTCTCCTCACCCTCTCCTCACTTGTCTGAGATTCTCAAATTCATTACTAAAATAATTAAATTCTATGCCTTGGCAGGTTCTTTGGCAAATGATCCCACATGATAATCTGCAGAGAATTTAAGATGACAACCAAGTCAGATTCTTCTGTGTCAGAACTGCAGAACTGCAGTTCTGCCAATATAATCATACAGACAATGAACACGCATGCAAATACAAAATTACATCCATGCAAAATACTATAGGTTTTTCAACAAACTTCTGCCTTTAAAGAATGGGAATTCATAACTGTCCTGGAACTTGCTATAAGACTGCACAAAACTTTTAGATAGGTTATCATAAACATGATTCATTTCTACATTTAGGTAGTTTGCTTGGTCTTCCTTGTCAATAGTGTCATTTGATCAAGAGTCCATTTGCTTTAAGGGTATTTATCATGAAACTAGCTTTTACCCAGCTCCTCTTGCTTTAGGTAAAACTAAGTCTGCTTTATTTATAATTGTTACGAATTTTATTGCTCTTGAAACACTGCTGAAATAAAGAACACCCTCTAGCATTATTTTCATAGCTCTGTGTCAAAATGCTGAATGGTACTTGCAAACCAATTTGTGTTCTAATTATGCAACTTGAGAATGACCTTGTATGGTTGGGATCTTGCCAGTATTTTAAAAGATTTATGTAAACACTTTCCATATATGATGCTAGAGAAAACTAGACAGTTGGTAACAAAGCATCTTGTGTGTAGAGAAAGGCAAATTAACCTCTGAAGTGTCTCAATCAAATAGAATAGCTCTTTCAGAGAAGTGTTTAATTTATGATGTGTAAATAATAAAATAAAAATAAAATAAAAAAAAAAACAACAAACCATAACATGAAACAGAGAACATCTCTTTTGTTGCTGCTTTTTAATTCTGGGAAAAATATTTTGTTCTATTTCATGAAAGTATCATTTGAACCTATTTGACAGTGTATGTTTTACATGTGTATTGTCTGTGTTATGCAATTCTCCTTTAAGAGTGAGTGGGTAATGTGGATTTTCTGGGAGAGGAGACGTCTCCTCCCCTGGTGAGTAACTGAGCTTGCTGAGTAAAAGAAGGTTTCAAAGATTGCAGAATATGGCAGCAGCAATGAAGAGTCCCTGCAAGGAGCTGCAAGACTGCAGCTCAAAAGAATGCTGGTAAGACCTGAGAACAAAAAACAAAGTAAAGTGTCAGAAGCAATGGAAGAAATCCTCCTGTGAACAAGAATCACACAGTTAGCTCCAAATTAGTCACTTAGATGACTGAAACCCACTCTGAAATTAAAGACCTGTTTGCAAAACCACAATAGGTAGTGTAAGAACTCTTTCCAAACCCCTTTTCTACTTTTTATGTTTTATTTCTGTGCTGTCTTCTTTGGTCATTTCAAATTTTATCATTCAAAATACAACTTTCTTGTGACATATTTTGTCATTCATTTTAAGTTTATGAGGTTTGAGCTCACTAGGAAGAAAATATCTAGGATGATCCACCTTAAAGCTCTGGCTAACTGTGCTTCAAGTGCCTCTCCTCATTGTTCATCAAATTCCTTATCCCCTTCAAAATACTACTGTGATGGTGCTGCACCACATCTTTTTTATCCTGACAGGGAACCGGTTGTCATTGATATTGTCAAAATTGTCCTAAGTACCTGGATTCACTCTCATCTTTCTGACCCATATGCCTGCAGTCTCTTAGAAACTGTTCTTATTGATCTTCATCTCATCACACTCTGGCCTAAAACTGAACAGAAAATTGAGGACTGGGGCTAGATCTACTGCAGAAAAAAATCTGAAAATATACAAGGAGATGTTGTTAGACTAAGTACATACATTAAAATACTATACTGACTTGGAAGAGCCTCATGAAATTCAGGTTTTCCATTCTCAGAAAGTATTCATGGCTATAAATTTATTAAATCCCAGAAACTAACTGTGGATGTCATTTCAACTAAGAAAGTTCAGATGGGAGGAAAAGGAATAAAAGCAGATAAATTTAGCACTGATACATTATTGTTTCTTAGAAATGCACAAGCTAACAGATGGGTCCCAGAAGTGAAAATTAAGAGTGGGATATGGTTCGCTTTCCTACAATCATCTGAAAATTGCCTAAGTTAGTTGTATTTGCTCCCTTTGTTGTCAAGTGAGAAACAGGCACTCTCTGTGCCACATGCGCAGGTGATTAGTCTTGTGTGGTTTATAAAAAGTGACTTTATATTAGCTAAAGATTCAATGAATAAGTATAATTGTCCTATTTTAAAAAGAAAGGGGTGAGGTCACTTCAATTTTTAAATATCATTAACAGTCCAAATTTTCATATTTAACATGTTGAACCTTCCAGTGAATTAAAATGTTGTACAAATACTGTGGTATCAGATGTCAAATTAGAAACCTTTTTCAAAGAAGAAATTAATCCTTTTTTTTTTTAATTAATTATGTTGAAGTATCTGAATGTATATTTGTTTATATAGTTATATAACATGAGTACATCTCAAATATAGAATCTTTGATTACATTACAGGATGCTCAAATTACAGTCTGAACAGCAGTTTGCAGAAAGTGGGTGTGCATACCAGGCTCTTGAAACACATTGCTTCCAAGTTATCATATTGATAAATTCTGGTGGTGAGCAGCAGTCTCTCAAACCAAATAAAATGAAAAAGAGTGAGAAAATACCTTTGTGGCACTTTAAGGGAGATGGTCAAGGTATAAGAGAAACATGCATTCTGCTCCACTTCCAGGCAGCTACCAGATAGGAGAAAATACAGATATGTACAAATATGTGAGAGATGGACTTGCTTCAGGTCCTGCTGAGGTCCAGGTAAGAAGGCTTGTGCTTGCAGAGGTTAGGAAGCACATCACATCAACATCATACCCTGCGAGCCAAAACACCTCAGTGGATCTATTTCTGGGAACTCACATCATTCACAAGATACAATATCATTAACATAAGAAATCAAACTGCACAGACTGTTTTAGCCTTAGATAGATTTTTACCTGCCTCTAAAGTGCTGTGGAGTCTATATCTGTTGTTATCATCTTGGCAATGTGTATCAGATGTCACATTAATAAAGTCTCTGTGATCTACATCAGCTTCTTTCTTAGGTATGAGGTTCTCTGTCAGTTTATGTAATGATTTTCAGCTGATCTTTGGAAGTGTGCTATTGGCCAGACTAGATAAAACATGTGTTAAACTTAAGCCAAAGCCTTAAGCTGAGTAATGATGAATTCAACCTCTGCGACTTGTGTATGCTATAGGACAAATTATCACTATACTTTCAATGTTAAATTTTATACTTTAACATATATCTTCAGCTAGTACTTTTAGAATATAAATATATGCACAAGAATAATTATATTAAAAGAATCAAAAGTTTATAGAGATTATAAACTACACATCTTGGAAAACCATCAGAGATTCAGGAAACAACCATTTCTTGTTCCAGTGTTCTTAAACTAGCATTCATGGTAAATTTCATGCCTGTATCTTTATGAGAACATTTGTAATAAACCCTAGCACCCATCTGACATGCCAAGTTTATAATTACCCTTTATTTAAACTGGTAATTTCCTTAAAAGTGCTTAATGTGACATTATATTTAACACACAATTTTACAACCAGGATTCCCATTTCAGTATCTAATAAAATTATCTTTATTCTGCTAATTTTGTAAATCCTCAGACCAGTTTGGAAGAAAGTGCTTCTTTCCCTGGTTCAGAATAAAACTATGTTGCATCTTCACTAATCTCAAAATTTTAGCTCAATCCACTTAGTAAAGTCGAGTATATTATAATATTCCAGGTGCATACTTTCTATTGTATTTTTACTTCTAAATTACAACATTGGTAACTTCTAGCTGACTATATTTAGACCTCCCTTTATGGATGAATCCAAATGAAACTGATTTCTGTCTACTTTTTGTAGTTTTGACATCATCACCAATACCTTATCCATTGTGTGTTGTTATATCACTCATGATTTTATTGCACAAAGTCTCACACCTATTTATTTACAGCATCCCATCCACAGTAGTCAAGGATATGACTGATATTATAACTTTTTGTACTGGTTTGGAAGAATTAAGAAGAAAACTGAGAAAAGGAAGTATTTAAGCAGAAAATTTGTAATCTGAGGAAAATGTCATCATTTCATGTGTATTTAGAGCCAGAAGAAATACAATTACGTATGCTTTTAATCACTGATTCAATGATTTCAATCTCTGTGTACTCTCTCTGGCTTTTAGTGACACTGTTCTTCCTTCTCTTGGTGGTTATTATTACATTTATGCATACATTATGTGTTTCTAGCTTTCTGTTTTTCCCATGCTTGTGCTATGGATAAAGTTTGTCCAACTTTAAAAGTTCGTTTCAGGTTCAGGATTATTGGGAAACTGAATTAGTAATTTTGTACCCTATTTGTAAGATTCTAACAAATTAGGCTGCATGGTTGATCCATCTCAGTTAATAATATCTGAGATGGGGACAGGGCTTTCCTGTGTCAGATTAGTATGAACATAGATGTGCTATATGTTGCAAAAATCTCCTCTCCTGTTTAGATGTGAGGTTTCATGAGATCTAGTTTCAACTCCTTTGCAACTTGCATATTATTTGCAGCTATGATTACGCTTTAAATGTCTGTGGAACAGAATGATGACCTTTCCAAGGCTTTTGCAGATCCAAAAAACACAACATACTTTTGAAAGTGTTGGACAGTTTGCTCAAAACTGTATGTATGTATTGTTTTGGGAAGGGAAGGGTGTTCTAAAACCAGTAAAATAACAGTGCCAGTAAATATAAAGAAAAACTTGGAAAGATGTGAAGTAAATTAACTCAGAAGATAAAATTCAAGAATCACCATTTATATATCTAAGGTTGTTCTTAGTCTAAGGTTGTTCCTGATAGTCTTTTTAAGAGTAAAAACTACTTTATAGAAAATCTAGAATTTGAAAACCTTTTAGTGATAATAACTTCCATATCACTAATAAAGATCAGGTCATGTATATAACATGGAATATGGAGAAAATGTATCACTTCCCAACTCTCAAAATAAAGAAAAGGAAGAAAGTCTTCCTACCTAGAGGTATATCAGTGTTTCTTACATGGGAACAAGTTGCAGATACTTAAATTTTAGTTTTTAATACTTGTGATCAATGCAGTCAAACTTAAATTTTGAGCAACTTTAGGTGGAAAGAAGTTACATTTTTGTCTTTCATGAAGCTGAATTTTATATGATGTATGTTTAATATGATGGCTGGGAGAAATGGGATGGCAGGCTAGACAGCAAGGCTAACAATGTTCTCACCTTGTCTTGTCTCCCCACTCTGAGAATCTCAGACTTGTTGAAACCTGATCTGTGAAATGTGCAAGATTATGCTATTTAGATTACAGGGATTTAAGGAATTCAGGATGTTAAATAACAGTTATTTGAATCTGTATCTCTGAGAAATGTGTTGTAACAGCTACAGGCTGCTTTGACACATCATGCTTGCATCTTAGTGGGAGGCAATACCTTCTTACTCTGAACATGAAGTTTATATCTGCTATAAGCCCCAGGTTCAAAACTAAGCAAGATTGACCCATTTATTGTGTTATTTCCCCTCAGATTGTCTCTTGTTCTCTTTTTGCCTCCATGTATACCATAGAAAAGATGCTAAATAGAGTTATTTGATGTACGTGTAGGTACTGGAAATACAGGAATAATTTAATAATAGGAAAAGTATCTCTTGAATTTCCTCCTCCATATTGCTCTGAGGCAGCATCCTGTATGCTTGTTGCCTTATGCCCTTCACTACTGAGAAGCTGCTGCAGTTTTGTGATGTTCTCTGTACATAATTTGTGAAATGCTTTGGGATGAACAGTGCCATATAAAAGTAGGCTATTATTATAGTGTACTTTGCTTCACTGGAGAAGCTGCATCAGGAAGATTGTTTTATTGGGTTATCTCCTAGGTAACTGTGATTCACTGTAATGATAGTGACTAGCACTCTTTAAATGGGACAGTAGTGGCACAACTACAATCTAATGGGGATAAAATTAGATAGTGCCAAGTTGGGTAATGGTGATTAACCATGTACTAAATGGATATCAAATTATAAGCTCTGGCTTCTTAATACACATACATTTCCAATTCAATATTAAAGGCTATATTTTCCAAGATTCTCAGGAGGTTTTGGTAACAATAAGAAGTTACTGCACTATCATATTTAAGCCTCTACATTTCAATTGCATCTTAAAATACCTAAGTCATTGCACCACATCTATGTAAAATGTCACAGGAAAATGCTGTGTGGTATATACTTTATATATATAGTTGTACTAATTGCATGGTAATTAAGGCCTCGATTTAGCAAAGCAAATAAGGAAAACCTCACTTTTCTTGTTTCTGGAGGACAATTCACACATTTTAAGTTCATATTTGCATATTATGATGAGAAATCTTGGGATAATCAGATGCCATATTCCTCCTCCCACTGTACCACTACACCAGCACAAACTTCTACTTTCTCTCACTTGTGCATAACACCTCTTCTTCATGGTTACTGTAACAACTCATTTTAAAAGGCCTTAGCTGTACAGCAGCTCTCTCTTTTCTGACTTCTACATATGATGCTTAAGAAACAGGTCACTGAAAACAGAAAACAGATTGTACCATGTATTCTCTGGGATACCGGACCAAAGCCAAACAACTTGTCCCTGATTACTATCACCTGTCCTTATCAGCACCAGGGAACACAAGTCTCTTATTAGCTTCCAGAGTACAGCACCAGGGCCATGTTCTGGTACCTACTTAATTTTTTGATGTTGCTGGAAAAACATAAACACATCTAGGCAGCAGCAGTAGTTCTCCACTTGGCCCAATGGAAAAAGATTCCTGTGTGATAGTGAGGAAGCTGAGAAATGTGTCGGCAAAATGTAGGCTGTTGCCACAAATGCTTCCATACTGCAGGATATACTTGCAGATGAAAGAAATAATATATCCAGAGAGATTTCCAACAATCATATGACAGCATACTGCAAAGCATCTCATGTAGTGCAAGACTCTCATGATTCTCCTCGATGTCTCAAGTGCTACACAGAACTTGAAAAATGCATTCCAGGTGCTCTTCCGTAGTACCTAGTAATTCTCATAGTTACTCATCTGGGGGAAAAAAAATTGCCCTAGATTTGGAACAGAGTTTAAATGTTAAATTGGTGCTGTTAAATTGGCTGTTATATTGGTACTGTTATGTTAAATAATTAAGGCATCTAGCAACAGTTATTTATCTACCAGTATGCAATCTGGATTACCAGAATTTGATATTTATGACATATTAAGACATATGAAGAGGAAATCAAGGTGGCTTGCAAAGAGAAACTTATGGTAGCATTCAATTGCCCAAATTTAAAGTTTTAGAGGTTTAAATCTAAGCCTGAGCTAGTCAAATTATGTGTCCTTACAGTAAATGGAGAGAAAAGAGAAATACTCATGTCTAGGAACAATAAATTTTGTCATAAGGTATTAAATGGGCATTTAGACTTCTAAAATTAGATAAGACAAATATGAATATTAATTTCCTCATGTCATTCTAATCAGTTCGGAGGAGCCAAATCCAGCATCAGATAAATAGATAAGAATACAAGCAGCAATGGAAAATTCATATATACTTACATACTTTGTCTCATTTATGTTTATAGTTTTTACAAAGAGAATGTCTCAGATCTGGGGGCTCATTTATAGGATGAGATAGTAGGCAGACTGTGAAGGCTTCCAGCACCTGATGGAACCGATATAATGTATATTTGACCTTTGTTTGCTTACGTTCTGAGTCTATCTGGGGTGGAGTTAATTGACTTCATAGCAGCCCCTACAATGCTGTGTTTTGGATTTGTGACTAAAACAGTGTTGATAACATACAAGTACGTTGGCTATGGATGAATAGTGTTTGCACAGCATCAAAACTTCTCCTTTTCCCTCCCTGTTTGTCCCTGTCAACCCACCACAACTTAATATCACGTTTGCTATGAAACCTAATAAAGGAAAGGGGACTGCTTAACAAAAAACTTTTCTTTTTCCCTTGGCAAACTTTATGTGAAAATAAAGGTATACTTCATTGAAGTAGAATATTAAGTATAGCTACTGACAAGAGTCTCTGGCAGTACAGTTTGACTGGTCTCAATAGCAAGTAATAGAGCTTTGCCAATTTGTAATAGCTGAGAATCAGGCCCTTCATATCCTTCTCTTAAGGAAGCTGCATTGCTTTGGTCTCTATCTGAGAAACAGAGGAAATGTTTTGTGACTTGCAAGAAGAACTGATGAATTGCAGACTCAGCCACTGACAGATGTAGCTTGAGATTGGAATGTTTTACCAAATTACTGTTGCTCTGCTTTCACTAACTCTATAAAAAAGCAGACACTGGCCTATTGTAAACCCTATGTAATTTCAGGGGAAATTTTGAGCTAAGCTCAGGGCTCTATTTTTGTATAAGCATAATGCAACAAAAATATTTCTGAAGCTACATCATGTTTTCCCAAAGTAAGATTAAAAAAAAAATATTTTCAACCGGAGGCAGTTTTTAAATATGCTTGATCTGATTTCATTTGTTTTATAGGAATGAACAATGACAAATTTATCTGTACTGGGACTGTTATGGAAATTATAATTCACTAGCAGAAATATTATTGTTATTGCACTAATATTTGAACTAATTTTTTGTTCATATATTGATCAGATTTCAGGGGGAGTTAGCCTTATCTTTTCCTATTATTTCATTGAGGATATCACAAAATAAATATTGAAAAACAATTCTGCACACCTATGCATAAGGTTCATAACCATCTATTTTTAGAACCGACCTAATAGTTATAGTTGAAGACAAAATTATACAAAAATAAACTGTCTGTCTTGGTATACTACTTTTTTTTAGTTTTATTTTTTCATAATTTTTTGTGCAACTTCAAAGGTTCAAAGTATTCGCTAAGTATCCATGTGTCACTTTACTCAAATAAAGGTACAATACATCCTGTAGAAACAACATGAAACAGCTGCAGTAAAACTACTTCACAGTAATGGTAGATTAACATTAGAATGGTGTAGGTAAAAGCAAAAGAGGAGAACAAATAGCATGATTATGCTATTGGTTTTGTTAGTAGTTTATGCAGAAGAATAGTGTTGAACAAGAGATATGTTCTTTTTCCTTAAGCAGTAACTCAAAAAACTCATAAGTCAAAAGGCAATGTCACAGTAAGGGTTACTGATTTATGGCATCAAAAACACAGAAGACAGAGATGAGGACACTATGGGTCTTTGCTACTGAACACATATTGTATAGAAATATAGCAAAACACAAAAAACTGTAAGTGGTTTGATACCTGATGATTACGCATTGGTAATTAAAACACCCACTACATCACCTGATGAGCAATTCACCAGCTAGATGCTGTTCTCTCTGGTGGGTGAATGAGTTTTGGTGGGTGGTTCTTTCTCTTTTTTAAGGGAAGATACTGTCTGTTTTAGAATGTGAGTACAACAGGCCTAGGAATTGAAGTCCACTACCTTCCACATATACATGGGAAATGCATTATAGATTTTATCAGAATATGTATATTTGGCAAGGCAGTGAAGTCATCCTAGTTTCAGATCACCCTGTCCTGTTTTTTGATCAAAGCTTTTCATATCAACAGCAGTTTTATTTCAGTAAGTGTCCTGGTTTCAACTGGGATAGAGTTAATTTTCTTCCTAGTAGCTGGTATAGTGCTGTGTTTTGGATTTAACACGAAAATAATGTTGATAATACACCAATGTTTTAGTTGTTGCTGAGAAGTGTTTACAATTAACGTCAAGGACTTTTCAGCTTCCTGCCAGTGAGGAGGCCTAAGTCTTCCGCAGGAGGTGCACAAGGAGTTGGGAGGGGGCACAGCCAGGACAGCTGACCCAAACTGACCAAAGGGATATTGCATACCATATGACATCAGGCTCAGTATATAAGCTGATGGGAGTTGGCTGGGGATGGCCACAACTTGGGAACTAGCTGGGCATCAGTCAGCAGGTGGTGAGGAATTATGCTGTGCATCCCTTGTTTTGTATATTCTTTTATTATTGTTGTTGTTGCTGTTGTTATTCGTCTCATCATATTTGTTTTCTGTCCTATTAAATGTGCTTTACCTGCATGTTTTACCTTTTTACTATTCTCTGCCCCATCACACTGGCTGGGAGAGTGCGCAAACGGCTGTGTGGATAGTTTAGCTGCCTGCTGGGTTAAACCACAACAGTAAGCTAATACCCTAAGTACCCCCTAAAAATCCTGTGTATATCAACAAGAAAAGATTATCTACATCTGAATCTATCAACAAAATAAGACTTTAACACTTTATGCTGAATTTGCCTGAGTTATGAGGAAGTCTATTTGTCATTTCATACTGAAGCATAAGCCTGTGTTAACCTAAGCAGTCCTGTGACAAGATTTTGGCACAGCTTCAGCTCGTTTTGACACGTTTTGTAGCTGAGTGTCATGGTTTTGCCACAGCTGGCAGCCACTCGCTCACTCCCCCCTCAATGGTATGGGGGAGAGAATCAGAAGAGTAAAAGAGAGAAAACTCATGAGTTGAGATAAAGACAGTTTAACAAGTAAAACAAAAGCCACGCATACAAGCAAAGTGAAACAAGGAATCCATTCACCACTTCCCATGGGCAGGCAGGTGTTCAGCCATCTCCAGGAAAGCAGGGCTCCATCACCTGTAACAGTTACTTGGGAAGACAAACACCATCACTCAAAATGTCCCACCTTCCTTCCTTCCTCTTTCCTCAGCCCCTTATATGCTGAGCATGACATCATATGGTATGGAATATTCCTTTGGTCAGTTGGGGTCATCTGACCCGTCTGTGTCCCCTCCCCACTTCTTGTGCACCCCCAGCCTACTCGCTGGTGGGGTGAGGTGAGAAGCAGAAAAGGCCTTGGCTCTGTGTAAGCACTGATCAACCATAACAAAAATTCTCTACATAACAAAAACATCGTTATATTATCAACACTGTTTTCAGCACAAATGCAAAACATAGCTTCATACTAGCTCCTATGAAGAACATTAACTCTGTCTCAGGTGAAACCAGGAAGTATCCACCCATTATTCCATACAATTTACATCATGCTGAGATAGAGCTACAGGAGACACTCTCAGGAGTGAGAAGTCAGGGATGGAAAGATGTAGGTCTTTTTAATAATACATCTGCACAACTAAGATAAGTTGGATAAATAAAACATGTGAACAAGACTTTTGCTTATTCCACAAATGAAGGAAAAGAGAAAAAGGAACTATATTCTAAATGACTCATAATATTGTCCTTAAGCTTTCCTGAAAGCTATTTGGTGCAAGCCTATAAACTAAAATGAAAGTTGACTGTTATTTGCAAGAATGAACACTAGTTAAATTCTCAAGTGCTTAAATATTTTTCTTAAGGTGAATTCTCTCCAACAGTATATTTTGTTTTGATCTGTGTTCATAACACAACTTTGACTTGAACCCAAATACTATCAATTGTTTACTACTACTGAAAATCTTCTGAGGAAGCAAAACAAATCAAATTTTAACATACAAAATAAATTTGGACTGTCTGCATAGGGTCAAAATGAACAGTTAGGAGCAAAATGATATGTTTGTTTCTTATGTGAATACCTAATGAAAGGTTTTCCAGTATTCTGTTTATCACCCAAAAGTGCAGGAGAATTTGGAGGAGTTATTTAAACTGGTCTTAAGTATTGAGAAACCAACATAGAGAAGTAAAATCAGTATTTGTTAAAACTAAGTGGAATAGGAGAGGTTGCAAAGAGCTGGGGTACAACATTTCCTGACACTCAGAGCTTCCCTTCCCTTCCCTTCCCTTCCCTTCCCTTCCCTTCCCTTCCCTTCCCTTCCCCCCCTATTCTTGCACATGTGTCAGTTGAAGGTTCAGTGCCTTTACCTGGAACTAGTGGTGCTACTTTTCTTTCCCTTTGCTTCTGGTCCTGGGCAGCATTTTGTAGCTGACTCTAGCTGGGCAGGGGGCATTGAGTAGATACCAATGTCAGCAATACCGTGATTCTGTGAACTGTCTTACTACTTGGTCTCTGGTGGGCAGAGACCAGCAAAAGGGAGTCGCATCATTCACACATAACATATACATTTTAATTTAAGGAAAATATAGAACCAGAGAGAGTGACCTGATAAGGAAAGTGTGGCAGTGGATGCAAATAGGCAGAGTTGATTTGTTATATAAACTGTAAGCTTTTGTAGTTATTATAAGTAGTCTACCAAAAGCATCTGTGAAGTATATTCATCACAACAGATTTGTTTTTTGGTTTGTTTCTGCTTCTGGTTTTAGTTATGGTTTTGTTTTCACTGAAAAAAATTTGAACAAGAAAACAAAAGTACATTTTCATGTGCTTTCTTGACGTGGAGCTTAAGTAGGATGAGAAATGCAGGGTAAGAAATATTGTATGTCGTAGAAGCAAGTTAACATTTTCTCAATTCGCTCTCCCCACAATGGTGTGGGAATACTTAAAGAAATTTTCATAGCTTGTTCTTAGCTTTATCCTTGAGAGATTAAAAATTGTTGTCTATTTAAATCATGTTGCCTTTTTGCAAGATATGTTGAATGTTATTTCCCTGAAGAATAATTTGAAAATGAATATACTAATGATATCCTGGAGGGGAAAAAAAAGAAAAAAAGCAAAAACAAACAAATAAACAAACAAAAACAAAACACCAAAACAACAACAGAAAACCCCACAAAAACACACACANGCAATTTATTCAGTAGAGAGAAAGCAAATGTGGTTTTACTAATCACACCAAAAAAAAAAAAAAAAAAAAAAAAAGCGAGCTGGATAATATTGAACTAAGTGAGTGTACACGGCTAAAATGTGTCTTTTGTTAATCAAAAGGTTTTTAAATGAACAGGTCTAATTCAGATATGAGATCAGACAATACCTAGAATTCTGTTAGGTCAACATTACTCTGTCAGTAATTCATATTTAATACATGATGGAATAAAGTTGAAAGGCTTAAAAAGGTCAGGGCAGGAAGTACTGGGTTGACACAGCTGTGCAGATAGTCAGCATTCAGCATATGTGATAGCCCCCAAAGATCACTGGGATTTGATCTTATTTGATTTAGTTAGTCTGCTTAGGTTTCAACTATGCTACATTCTCACTACTGTTCCAAACATCATTTTAAGGTATAGATAAGTCTAGATATTCCAATTATGCAGTGATGTAGAATATTCTGTGTGTTACCAGAAACAATGACCACTTACTATTAGGAAAAAACCCCTCATGCGTCAAGATAAAGGCAATTTAATAAAACAAAAGCAAAAGGCCTCATGCAGAAGCAAAGGAAAACAAAAGATTTATTCTCTACTTCCCATCAGCAGGCAATGTCCAGCTACTTCTTGGGAAGCAGGGCTTCATTACTGAAAATAAAACCCCAGCTATGATTTTCCTCCAGAAATCAAGAGGAGTTTCTTCACCTCTCCATGATTTTCAGAAATAATTGGTAGGAGCTCCATAGCCTTTGAGATGAAAGAACACAGATAATCCAGGCTAAGTGCTTCATTTAAGAGTGTTGTACTCCCTCAACAGCTTCTTATCAAACTGTATGTTGACAAAGTCTTTATTGCTGTGGCATCACGTGTACCTTTCTAATTTATCTTTTCTTGTTAAATATTGTGATAATAAAGCACCTGATTAGCTCAGTCATTTCAGAAACACATTGCTTTTCTATCCCTTCTCATTTCTTAGAGATTTGTTACCTCGTCAGCATTTTCCTCTTGATACAAATTAAAAATTCTTTGACTTCTACTAACCTTGTAACCATCCTACTCTGGGCCTTTCTGGGAAAATTCTACTAAGAGACTGTTGGTTAAATATGTAGTTGGGACTAATGAGCTAGAAGGTTCAGCACTATTAGGCTCACCAACCCAGTGAGACCTATGGTGACTCTTTGCTGGCTAGGCAGCTGTCATGTAGGGAAAGAAGATCCTTGAAAAAGTTTGATCCTGGATGTTGCTGAGAAGTAGAGGAAAGGTGATACAGAGAAGGAAGAAAGAAGGGGAAAATGTCATGAAACTGTCAAAACATTTCACATAGATCTGTAAAAGTAGCCTTCACTTCCATACATTTCTTTTTGTTACACTTTCAAGAGGACTTGAAAGATAAATTTGATAATATTCATGTTAATATTTTCAATGTAAATTATTTTTTGATTGATTTATAATCTATAGTATTTAGATTATGATAAATAATCACGACATGACTTGAACAATAAATATTCTAGATTTGAACTACATAACTGCTATATTTGAGCTGAATGAGAAAATGATTCAATTAGACACCTCCCCATTTCAACCCTGGGGAGACATGTCTACCAGAGGAAAGAAAGTAGAGCTATTCTGCATCATTGAACTGGCTAATTCAACTTTCAGTGCATGATTCAGACATCAAAGCAGCTCCACCTTTTTTGAAACTCTCTCCCAGTACTCTGAAGAGAACATTGGCTGACTCTTGGAAGAACACTTTCAGGAAGTGAGCTATAATTTGAAGTGGATAAAAGTAGCCCTTATCATTAGTCCAGGAGAGTTTTTCCTTTTTATGGTATGAAACACTACATTATGCAGAATATTTGAATTAATCTTATTACTGTTACAATTACTCAATATATTCTTCTAACAAAATATATGCCAATTTCCTCGAAACTGCCAAAGTTAAAGAACAAGTGATGACAGTAACATCTTTCTGTAAAAGCTTTTGAATCTTCCATTCTGTGAAAGCAAGACATTTCAAATTATAATGATTTCCTGAGTGCTTCATAAATAATGTTTTCCTTTGAGGTGAATTTTTAGTGTCATTGAAGTTTTAATTAGTATTACTAAAGAGTAATTTACTTCTAAGGAACACTCCTCATCATGTCAAAGGCCCTTTTCATGCTATCAAGTATAAATAAATGTAGTTTTAGTACACAAATATACATAGCCTTTCCCTCCTCCCCAAAGGAACAATATTAGAATGGCAAGGATGTTATCTTTTTAGTGAAGATCAGTAGATTAATTCTGATAACTCACTCACTCTTTCTTAAAATACTTAAAACATTAATTTAGAAGAAAAGAGGGTGATAGATAGCTCTTCATTGGAGACAATTGCCTCCTTTATTGAAGAGATGCAAATAATCAACATTTGCTTTTTGTAACAATAATAATCAGATAAGATCCTATAGCAAAGGATCATTATGAGAAATGCTGTTCCCCATTTCTATCCATTATGGAAATGTCACTATGTTTATCCCAAGGGAAGACATCATGAAAATGTTACTCTAACTTGAACAGATTTATTCTTTCTTGCTGTGCCGGGAAAAGAATGCTTTTGACTGATGTGCACAGTCTATGAATGGACACACCAGGAGTACATCATCGTTGTGCCCAATTCATTCATCTTCTTCCAGTTCACTTCACTGAATCCCAACAGGGAACATGGGCATGCCAGAGGCATTAAGCTCTCTGCAGTACAGCCCCACTGTTCATGGAATTTCTGGAGGCACACAGCGTTCTGTGGACATGAGAAAAAGACTGTTGTGAGTTTTCTCACAATATTGTTTTATTTTGGGGCGGAAAGAAAATGAGCCACTTCTATACATAAAATTATATTCTCCAGCCAGGTCTTATACTCTGGGGATGAAGGAACTAGATAGCATTCCACTCATGACCTACTTTCGTAGATTTAATTTAGAAATCTTGGTGATGCACACAATAAAAATCCTGGAATCAGACATATGTTTTATTATATTCCTCATTTTCCACTGCAGTCAAAAGTGAGGTAGTGAGGGGGAGAAGGTTGTATAAAAAGAAGAGTTTTGACAGCATTGACAGTATAAGTGTTAGAGGTTGCTGAATCCAGTAGCCTGATGAGTATGAGGCTGCTGTGGCTGCATGTTCCCAGGTCCAGCCAGTGGCAAGGGTAAGCACAGATTCCCGATAGGCACACATGCATGAATACACACACACACAATATGCATACACATGATTAGCCACACGGACCAACACAGACAGAAAACATAGCACTCAAACAAACACGGATAGGCTGATAGCTTTTTTCTCTATGCTGATCAAGGTTGAAGTCCTCTGACAGACTACAATATAAATTGTAGACACTCAGTCTACCCAGTAGCTGGCCCCAGAGCTCTCAAGTTGCTGGCATTGGAATGTATGAGGGCCCAGGATTCACAGCCCCATTCTATTATCAAGTTCCCAGACCTACGGTCTCCCCAGTATCTGGATCCTAGACCTTCTTGTCAGTTACTTGCTAACTACTCTGGTTTGAAGTTCACCACTGAATGACATACATGCACAAGCACAAAGCTGATGTTCCTTATGGAAACATAAAGTCCATCTTTCTGGTTGCTCACGCCCAGACATATGGTCCCCTATGACCTATGGTCTTTTCACAGGTTGCTGAGGCACTGAGACTTTCAATCATGTCTTTGTACCAGTTTTGGCTAGGATAGAGTTAATTTTCTTTGTAGTGGTTTGTATGGCGCTGTGTTTTGGATTTCTGACCAAAACAGTGTTGATAACACACCCAAGTTCTCATTATTGCTGAGCATTGCTTAAACAGCATCGAGGTCTTTTCCGCTCCTCAGACTGCCCTGACAGCAAGTAGGCTGGGGCTGGGCAAGAGGCTGGGAGGGGACACAGCCAGAACAGCTGACCCCAGCTGGCCAGAGAGATATTTCGTATCATATGACATTGTGCTCAGCAATAGAAGCTGAGGAAAGAAGGAGGCAGAGGGGGGCATTTAGAGTTATGGCATCTGTCTTGCCAAGTAATCATTCACATGGTAAATTCCTGTTTTTCTGGAGATGGCTAAACACCTGCCTGCCAATAGGAAGTAGTAAAGGAATTCCTTATTTTGCTTTGCTTGCACATGCAGCTTTTACCTAACCTACTAAACTGTTTTTATCTCAATGCACAACTGTCTCACTTTTACGCTTCCTATTCTCTTCCTCATCCCATCGAGGGGGGAGTGAGGCAACAGCTGTGTGGTGCTTAGCTGCCTATCAGCTTAAACCACAACATACATACACACAAGATAGGGCCGGGGAAAAAAAAGAAGGAATACAGTTTAATAAGACCAGACATGCTGTTGTGATCAGATACAGGACATGGTCACACACAGTACTGACCAGCAACCCATTTATATATGACGTACCATGTTTAACCTTTGTTCTCTATTATCCCATGCTTTTTCATCCCTCATCAACCTTGATCCTTTCTCTTCCCTGCCTTCCTCTGAACACCCAATAATGTTTCTCACATTCCCACAATTTGCTTAAAAACATCCCCCACAATTTTACACAATCCCTAAATGCTCTTTTGCCGGAATCCTATTCTGTAGGCAATAACCCTTCCAGTCTGCAAGGTGATCCTTTAATGGGATATTTTCTTTGGCTGACTCCTCTTAGGGTTCATGTATGAGCTGCCTGAGAGCAGTAGGAATGGTTCTTCCTGGTGGCCTTGGGAGCAGCCAAATCAGGCTCCTCCCTGTTCTCTGACAAACCCAGGTTACTGGGACTCCTCTGCATGTCCTTGCTTCTCTAATCCTCACCAGGCCTTTCATTTATGGTGACTGGTCTTTAATCACATAATCTAATGGTGAGTATAAAAGACAGGAAAAAGACAACCATGCAGGTGAGGATCTGCTGAATTAATAATGCTTAGGAAGCAAAAAGTTCAGACAAAAATACTCTGTGCCTTGAGACCTTCTTTTCTGAAGCTGTGTCGGGTCTCTGTTTACAGCTTTATTAGTAATCTAGAGCAGATTTAAAAAACGTGTATTTACTAGGTGGAGCATTTTCACCATTAACGAAGTTTGTGGACAAGATACTTCATGAAATAATTTACTGTTGGTGTTGCTGGTGTTTTCTAATCTGAACAGAAAGACCTGCTAGATACCTATGAGTTATATGTCATAAACTGAAAGGTATGTGTTCATCCTTTCTATTTAGCTATACAGAGCTCTTGAGGGTTTCTTAGACAGTGGATTTTCTTCTAAGGAACACAGTGGCTTAATTTGCATCATAAGTTGTATTCAAAGGTCACACAGAGGCCAATTTGTTTTCCACATCTTATATAACAATTAAATGGAGAAATGTTTTTCTTTCACTATGAGTTAACAGCATCGTTCAGAGGAAAGCATGTACCTGCTTTCAAAAAATTGTGAGTTAAACTATTCTGTTATTCATGGAACACTATTTTATGTACCTCCCAATCCTGTTCTGATTTTGAAAATGCAAGTTTACTATTCAGTTACCATAGAAGAGTACTTACCTTAAGTCCTAGGTTTTTGTTAAAAGGAAAAAAAATTACAATTGCAAACAAAAAAAAAATGTATTTTAAGTCAGTGGAATTTCATGTTGATTCACTGGCCTTTTTAATTAAAAACAGCATAAATTTTATATGTTTCATGTATGTACTTTATATTTCATAATATATCTAAATTGTGATATGGCTCTTCAGTATGAAACAAATGTTTCGTTAATTCATTAAGATTTACTTTACCTCATGATGTATTCATTACAGCATAGACAACTGCATGTAACATAGCTTTTTATCATTGATGTTTTCTTATTTTATTTGTTATTAGATTATTTTTGTGTTACTGGTAGCATCTCTGTGGAAATGCAGGCCTAGATTCTTAGGTTTGGATACATACAGACTGACTCAGTAAACTAACTGAAAAAGGTAGGCATGTTGTTCTGCGTCATTCTGCTCCTTGTCCCTGTCTTCCAGCTCAGGGACAACGACTGGTCTTACTAGTAAAGACAGAGGCAAAGAAGGCATTAAATACCTCAGTCTTTTCCTCATCCTTTGTCACTGTGTTTCTCCCCATATCTAATAAAGGATGGAAAGTCTCCTCAGCCCTCCTGTTGTTGCTAATGTATTTATAGAAACTTTTTTAATCATCTTTAGCAGCAATAGCCAGTTTAAATTCTAGTTGGGCTTTGACCCTTCTAATTTTCTCCCTGCATAGTCCAACAACATCCTTGTAGTCCTCCTGAGTTGCCTGCCCCTTCTTCTAAAGGTCAGAAACTCTCCTTTTTTCCTGAGTTCCAGTCAAAGCTCTCTATTCAGCCAGGACCCTAAGTGGGTCCAGTGGGTCCAGTGGGCGTATATGGCCTTCTGTTCCTCTCGGGAGAGAGTCTCCTATGACAATGGCCCATATTTTTTTCTTTATGGAAATGGTTTTGACACAGGAGGTAGGCCAACTTAACCTTGGTGACACCTCCAACCATTGTCCTCATTATTATTTGGTTCCACTTGCGGAGCCTCATACCTGTTATGTCAGGGCACCTGGGAAGGTGGGGTAGTTACAGAGGAGACATGCCTGCTGTGCCACTCCCTGATACTCCTCACCCTACTCACCTCCTCCCGGAGCTCTGTCACTAAGCGGAGGAGTTGCTCTACCTGGGCACACCTCCCACAGGTGTGCTCACTGCTGCCGTCCTGTGCTGGTGTAAGAGCAGGGCACAGCCTGCGGCCTGGCACATGGGTGGCAGCGTGTTCCCACCGGAGCTCTGTCTGGGAAGCTGTGTCAGTTGTGGTGGGTGCAGAGCTTAGAGAGGCCATGGCTTTCTGCTGGGTGGATACCTTTGCTCTGTGGTCAAGCTGGCAGAGTCTCAGAGCTCTTCCTGTGCACCCTTCCACGTTAAATGCTATGGGAACTGCTACACAACTCCTTTGCTTATGGGCCATACCCTGTTTTCCCACTTTGTTCATGGCACTCTTGCTCACTCACACTCCCCAGGGGCTTCTTTTATAGGTGTGCTTGGCTGCCACTGCTCCTGGCCCCACCCCGATTTTGTCAGCCATTGTCATGCAAGCTGTGGGCTCTCTTGGCTCCAGGAAACTCCCCTGTGCACCATGCTAGAGTGCTCTGCTGCAAATCATGCCAGCACCACAGCTGGTGAAAGTCTCATCAGTTTTCACCGAGAACAAATTTTTATCCTAAGTCTTCAGAATCATATCAAAACAAATAAACCACATTTCTATAGATTGCTGGACTGCTGGAAGCAAACTTAGGTTATTTCCTAAAAAAATAACACCGTTTAACATCATTCTGACATTGAGACACAGAATTTCATTCATACATCAAAATATTTCCCTTCAGTTTTCTAAAGTTACCTTTCCACTTATTGCCAATCTTTATCTCAATCCATGAGTTTTCCAGCTGTTACTCTTCCAATTCTCTCCCCCATCCCATTGGGAGGGGGGAGTGAGTGAGCAGCTGTGTGGTGCTTAGTTGCCAGCTGCGGCTGAACCGCAACACGTGCTTCAAGATAAAAGATTGTGGAAAAGTAAGAAAACCATACCATGTTGAACTTAAAATTCTCAAGAAGGTAAATAATAACATCATTTGGTTTCCATTTCCTTTGAGATACTAAAAGGAAAAGATTAATTCAGATTCTTAGTGAAGGATTAATCTCATCAAACAAACATAAATTGACAGGATGGATTAATCTCAGCTAATAGATGTCCACAGCGCAGAATGTGTATCTGAACTAGTCATGCTAAACTCTCATATAAACAATCAAAAGAGGCACTTAGAGGGTCTGATTCAGCTGACCTATTTTAGATACTTATATTTGAACAAATATCTATTTCTCCCCAGTGACTAAAAAAGAGCTTAGAGTGACTAACTCCGACGTCAAGCAAACATACTTCTAACGAACTGCAGAATCTAATGGGCTAGGACCAAATTAGGACTTGACTTATTCCCACCGAAGAATAAAATTGGATTTTCAGACGCCTTTAGAACCAGAGAACATTAGTGTTACAAAACACATTAACTTTTTCCTGGATGTCATTTTCACACTTCTTCCTAACAACTTTGAGCTACATCTAGATTGATCCTGACTTGATGATTGATGCAAATTTCATAGATAAACTCAGAGTTTAGGCATTTTAGTTTTACAAGAAAATTTTATCCAAGATTCAGCTGTAGAGTCATACATCTAGATTTAGGGGTCTACAGTTTAGAGGTTCAGCTCCAGAAAATGTACAGGTACATTTGCATGTATGCGTGAGCATAGGATTAAAATCAGTTTTCTAATCAGTTCAGAACAGATGCATCTACTGCCATTTAAGATATCTGAGCATATCTGAGACATTCAGCTAGGTCTATCAGTTGTATCAGCAGGCATAAATGGCCCTGCCCTTATGGAGCAGGCCTGAAGTCAACTGTGACTTCTCACTTAGATTAAATGCCTGTGCTCAGGCAACTAAGTAGACCTCCTCCACAATGCAGTCACTGGTGTCTGAAGAGCTATTTTGCTGAGCCAGATGTTGAGAAACTGAATAGAGAAGTGAATAGGTGCCTTTTGGTGTTTTTTGTTTTTGCTTTTTCTGAAAGAATGAGGACTAGAAAATTTATTGGTGCTTTATGATTGCTTTAATAAAATCACCTAAATAATTATTTCTAGAAAAAGAATTAACTAAACAAACAAACAAAAAAATTAAAACCCCAAGAAATGTTGTGTACTTTGAAATACTACCTGGAAGAACAGATTAGCACAAAAGAATTCTGCAGAGGGAAGACAATTTGGAAAATGAGGAAAGCAAGCTGTCTAACAGAAACTGTCCTGGCAAACACAATGCACAATGCTGAATTTCTGCTCTTCTTTTAAGGGATATCTGTACCTGAAATTGATGTAGAAATATTACATACTGATTCTTTAATTTATTGCATATTGATCCTTAAGGTTTTCATCTTATACACAGATGCAGAAAATGTATGCTACATTTGCACGTATTATTTGCTTGAAATAGGAAAGAGTATTAGTTTGAGTTATTAAATAAGTGTCATCAAGAGGAAAAATATAGCATTTTACAATTACATAGACCTTTTCTGGACGAAGATAAGTGTTCAGTTGTGCTTTATATGTATGGTTTACAGTAAAAGGCTTTATATGTATGGTTTACAGTCTTCTGTTGTTTGGGTGACATTTAAATTGAATGTCTTACTTTGGGTTCTTCCACTTTCTGGATATTAAAAATTTGAGATATTTGTACTTTGATCAGTAATTTAGCTCTAGATATCCAGTTTGGAAAACATTGGCTTTGGAATTTCACTCTGCAATAAGTCAGTGAAGAAGAGAAGAATAACTCTTCTGTTCTGGTAACAACTTAAAGTCGGTTAAATAGCACATGTGCAATAAACAGATATATAGACCTCCGGAGGCAGATGGCATATCATGTATACAAGCTTATACTTCCTCATGGGACTGTCTTTCCTTTTCATGAAGGCTGAATCACTTCCTAAACACTCCACTGCACATAGAAATGAGCAGGCTGCATTATCCCTAGGCTATTGCTAGGAATAGAAAATAACCCCAACTCTTTTCTTTCATTTTAATGACCTTTAGGTTGGTGGTGGTGGTGGGGAAATGTATCTCTGTGAGTCGTATTAGCATTGCTTTTTACATTTACTGAGAACTGTCCCTAAATTTTATTTGGGTGAAGGGTGGTTCTTCACAGAAAGTCCACACAGAAAGGACGAGTAATCACAGCAAAACAAAAACACAAGAGAAAACCTGTATCTTAATTAATAAAAGTAAAAAAAAAAA
>VXBL01006443.1:7044-74344 GCA_013400195.1 Aramus guarauna | reverse complement strand
AAAAAAAAAAAAAAAGGTAAAAAAGGTTAAAAAAAAGAATGAAATCTTTCTACTAGTTTGGCTTCCCAGATGTACACAGGAAGAATAACTGATTATTCTGTGATGTTAAGGTATGAAATTTTAATATTAGTTTGTTCCAAAAGATGAGATATGTCACCTAACACAGCTGGGAAATGTGATGGATTTTTCTTACTGAAAAAATTCAATTTGACTATCAGAAATATTTGTCACATTACATAAATATAGATTGTGATACCTATGAAGATCAATAAGTGATGGATTATTATTGTTATCTTTGTAATGAATACAGGAAAATATAGTCTCCATTAGAAGTCCATCCAGAACTTCAGGAGTGATGACGTCTGTGAGAATTTTATTTTTTCAGAAGAAGAATATGTCCCTGATTCTGTCAGGCTGATGCATATGTAATGGATGTCTCTGGATCTATGCTGAGCCCCATTAAATCACTTTGCTGGATGCAGACGTACATCCATATGAATCAGCCTGTTGATCAGGCCCTGTGTTCTGGCAAAGATCATCAGAGTGATACGTAGACGGTCTTGAAGTCCCATTTAAACACTTCAAATAGACTGTAAGTGGGAGTTAAATGCTTTATAGGTTTCTGATGGCTTTTCACAGAGGGGAATTACACCCTAAGTGAATGTACAGGCTGCCTACATCTTTTATACAGTGTCAGAAATTAATAAGCTGCCTTTGTTCAGAGAATTTCTGTATCCTTTTTACACTGTAGACTTCTCATAGGAATTGTTTTGTGTCTCTAATACTGATAGCCTACACACATTATAACATATGGATTATTTTTTTTTTTAAAACAGCAGTTAGTAATTTATCAGTGTCAGAGTTAGTTTGTTTTTTGTTTTTTTTTTTTTTTTCATTGTAGCAAACCTTTATTAGTCCAATAAAAAGAATAAGAGAAAGTCATTTGTGGTTTTATTTCCCCCTAGAAACTAAGGAGAGGTGTGTCATTTCAATATCACTTGTCTCTGATCTCTTTCTGCCTTCACTTATGTTAGTTATTTCATCAAAGCCTCCATTGTTATTTAGTACCAATAGAGAGATCACAGAATCACACAGAATCACAGAATCTTCAGGGTGGAAGGGACCTCTTGAGATTATCTACTCCAATACCCAACTGGAGTAGGGTCAGCCACATAATGTTACTGAGGACCGTGTTCAGTTGAGTTTTTTATTATCTCCAAGGATGGACACTGCATGACTTCTCTGATCAACTTGCTCCAGTCTTTGAGCACACTCACAGTAAAGAAGTGTTGTCTTGTGTTTAGTTGGCATTTCACGTGTTTCAGGTTTTGCACGCTGCATCTTGTCCCATCAGTGGGCACCACTGAAAAGAGTCTGTCTCCCTTGTATTCATTACATCCCATGAGGTGTTTATACACATTGATAACACCTCCCCTGAGCCTTCTCTTCTCCAGGCTGAACAGTCCCAGCTCTCTCAGTCTCTCCTCATATGACAGATGCTCCAGTTTCTTAATCATCTTTGTGGCCTGGACTCCCTCCAGTAAAGCCATCTCTCTCTTGTACTGGGGAGTGCAGATGTGGGCCCAGTACTCCAGACGCAGCCTCACCAATCCTGAATAGATCATATGATATAGGATTTACACTGCAAAGGTGGTAGGAAATCTTGAAAAACTTAGAAAAGCGTGGAGTACTTCAGATCTGTTTGTCAATGCTTATTTCTTATGGTTGTATATTAAATAGTTATAGTGGTTGGATGTGGTTTTTGTAAGCTTTTACTTATGTAAGTACTTATATCTTTTGAGCAATACTAATTTTGATAACTTTGATCCCAAAATCTTTTCATTCTACATACTTAGCATATATGCTCTTAGAGGAGACAGACAAGGGTCTGAATTCACTTTTATCTGTTTGTGCCCCACTTTGAGTAGTAGTTATATCTGTGGCAGATTTATTCCATTTAATGACACAGTTCTCATTAGGAAATTACTCAAATGTTTAGATTCTGACAGAATATTGATCCACAAGACAATATAGATCCACAAGCCATTATAAAAGAAACCATTACGACATTCTTTTTATAGACAGTCAAGTTTCTGAAATACACATAAAATGTAGGAAGCTGAGGTTTGTACCTATAATTTCTATTTCTTACAACTTCTAATTTTTTTTTCCTGGTTTAATTTGTTAGGATTTTTGGAGGTTGTTTTATTTTGTGTTGTTTTTTTTTTTTTCCAGTCAAGAGCCATCATACATCACAGAATTTTACAAAAAGTCACTTTTGCTTTTTATTGTTTAGATAAGATTACCTTGAATAATGAGGTCTTATATGAAAGGATTCTGAGACTTATTATTTGTCAAGATATCTTTGACAAAATTAGAAAAATAGAAGAAATAATTGATTTCTGATGGCCCCAAATCTTCACGATTGGCAATTCATTTCATCAGGAGATGCATTAATTTATGTAAACTGCAAATAAATATTTCTGTTTCAGCTTTAATCAATATCATATCCATAAATAAATGTGGGACTCATGGCTTGGCTTAATGAATCTAAACTTATCCCTTAATGTACTTACCAAATCACCTCCACCGTGAATTTAAACAGCAACTGTTTTGAAGGGACCCACACAAAATCAGGTGCCAGAAATTTTCCAGTGTAGAAGAACCCTTAGACCATGCTTGCAGAAACATTATTAAAAATCGAAAAAGGCCAAAGTGGTGATAAGCAGAGAAGTGGAAAGCATGAAGCCCATTTTTTGATAGGAAAGAAGAGAGAAAGGGTCCCTTTCTTAAAATGAACAGAAGTACATAGTTGTTTAACTGTTTGCAATATTAGCTCTCAAAAACCATTAATGAACTATTTGATGGGAATACTAGGAGGTTCAAGTGAACACAAGTATAGGAGTATGAAAGGTGACAACTTTCATTTTCACTTAATAATGTTTCCAGCTGCAGATAAATCTTTGATTCACCACTGATAAGACCATGACTGGAAATATGTGTGCTGCCTTGTCTGGCATACTTCTAGCATGAAGTGACTCAACAGGATAGAGTCCAGAGGAGCAAATAAAAAATGATAAACAGTTCCTAGAATTTAGCTGAGAAGAAAAGATAACTGTCACATTGATTCTCGCACTGTTGTCTTTTTTTTTTATTAATAATTTTCAAACTTAAAAAGCAAAGGTGAAGGTATTCTCCATGTGAATGACAAAGTGTAGTGACATGCAGCACAATGGAAGATTTCACTTAGATGTTAAATACAATTTTCTAATGGTAAGTACTGTCAAGCACTAGTATGAATTGCTTAGGTAGTCTGCAAAATCTCCTTTGCTGATTTGTTTTTTTTTTCTTTTAAAGAAACAAACTTGATATCAGTACTGTTTGGGGGGTTAGATCCTACAGTTGATATATCAGAAAGAAGTACTGGGTGAATTTTCAAGGTTCTGTCATGCTGTTTGCTAATATACTGACAATGATGCTAAAGTTTTCTATTGGTTAAAGTATTATCTGTTAATAGAATCATAGCACCATAGAATCATAAAATGGTTTGTGGTGGAAAGAACCTTTAAGATCATCCAGTTCTAATGCCCCTGCCATGGACAGGGACATCTTTCACTACATCAGGCTGCTCAAAGCCCCATCCAACCTGACTTTGAACACTTCCAATGATGGGGTATCCACAACTTCTTCAGGCAACCTTTTCCAGTGTTTCATCACTCTCACCATAAAAAATTTCTTCCTTATGTCCAATTTGAATCTACCCTCTTTCAGTTTAAAACCATTTCCTCTTGACCTGTCACTGCCTTGCTAAAACATCTTTCTCCATCATTCTTATAAACCCCCTTTAAGTATTGAAAGGTTTCAATAAGGTCTCTCCAGAGCCTTCTCTTCTCCAGGCTGAACAACCCCAACTCTTTCGGCCTGTCCTCATAGGAGAGGTGCTCCAGCCCTCTGATCATCTTTGTGTCCCCCCTCTGGACTCTTTCCAACAGGTCCATGTCTTTCTTGTACTGGGGACCCAAGAGCTATATTCAGTTACTCAACTCTTCATTAAGCAAGATCATGACACCTAGGTCTTTTCAAGAGAGAAGAAAAAATTACAAAGAAGATTTACCCTTTATGGAAAATGTCCTACCTTAGTCTTTTCCAATGATTCTTCTCTTTTTCTTCCTTATAATAACAGTAGACAACCTGAAAACAGGATGATTAGAATGAAAGTCACTCTAGAATATCTGTTTAAGAATGAAGTTATAGTTTGAAACACTCTTACCAATGAATTAGACTTGATTGTTTTTCTTTCCATTCCCTAAGCATGAAAGCTTGCTTGGCATTTCTTTTAAAAGCTTTGAATCAAAATGTTGCTCAAAAGAGAAAAACATCCCTTTACAGAGAAACTTTAATTCATAGAATTTTGGTAGATTAGATTTTTGTGTATCATTTACATTTGATGTAATAAACAGATAGTTACATTAAGCTAAATAGAAATTATATCTCGAAAAACCTTCTGTAAGGCAAGGAAAACCCAAAATATTTCTAGCATCTATTTAGATGTAAAATAAAAATAATGCACTTTTTAGTAATAAGAGACAGAGAAAGGAAGAAAGGCACAATTCATATGCACTATTGTCTCTTGCATTCTAACACTTTTACACTCAAAATCTTGTTATGGACAAGAAGTGGAACACACCTCATATATGAAGTCAATAATTTTTTGTTAATTTAAACAAATTGTAACCAACACATAATAATGTTTGCAATAGTAGCCAAGTTACTGTGATACTTGGAAGGGTATGTGGAAGGAGGTAGTGTACATTCCTTTAAGGATATGTGGTCAAGGACAGTTTAAATGCAAAAAAGGGGATAATGAGAAAAGGAGGAAGTCATGAACAAGAATATACAGGGACAAAACCATGACTGACCAAGAATAAGGGAGGCAGTAACAGGCACAAACAAGAACCAAACCTGCTCAGTCACACCAATTGAATTGTATGTGGAATGGGTGAATGATTTTTTCAGTAAGATTAACTGCTGAAGGATCTTGTCAATGGCATACTAGGGAAAGGGGGGAAACCATAAACAAAACATACAGACACAAAACTGACAGACAAACATGATGAAGACAAAGAAACTAACCTTGTCACATTAATTGATAGGCTATCAGGAAACTACAGGGTAACTGGGTCTTTGTAACTTATAAGGAGGGTCCAGGGTATTGGAGGGCATCAGTGAGGCTGTGCCAACTGATGAGACAATGCGCAGACACAATGAGTCTGAGGGGAACAAACTGAGGGAAAAACTGAAAAGGTATAAAAAAGGCCTGTCTCATGTAAAAAACATAGACGATCAGTACAGTTGTCTGGTTCAGCCCTCTGCCTGATCACTGCAGTTTATCCTGTCTTCTTGTATCTTTTCTTAAGTCTCTCTCTGAGTAATCTGTCCCCATCCCTGTGTGTTTTAAGGACACCTAATTGCAGCCTTCCAGTACCTGAAGGGGCCTACAGGAAAGACAGAGAGGGACTGTTTGTCAGGGAGTGTAGTGATAGGACAAGGGGTAATGAGTTTAAGTTCAAAGAGGGTTGATTTAGATTAGATGTTAGGATGAAATTCTTTACTGTGAGGGTGGTGAGGCACTGGAACAGGTTGCCCAGAGAAGCTGTGGAGGCTCCCTCCATGGAAGTGTTCAAGACCAGGTTGGATGGGGCTTTGGGCAACTTGGTCTAGTGGAGGGTGTCCCTGCCCATGGCAGGGGGGTTGGAACTAGATGTTCTTTGAGGTCCCTTCCAACCCAAACCATTCTATGATTCTATGATGGTGAACAGTGGATGAGAGGACAATGCAAGCAAGGAGGTAACATATGATAGCATCTTGGAGTGATTGGGTTAGTGGTCTTTTTGACATTCGGTTATAAACCCACCCAATCACACAGGTCATAGCATCCTTCTCTGCAGAGATGCTTTCCAGCAGGTCAACCCCTAACCTGTACTGGTGCTTGCAGTTATTCCTCCCTTCATGCAGGACCCTACACTTGCCCGTGTTGAATTTCATTTGGTTCCTCTCCACCCAGCTCTCTAGCCTGTCCAGGTCTTGCTGAATGGCAGCACAGCCTTCTGGTGTGTCAGCCACTCCTCCCAGTTTTGTATCATCAGCAAACTTGCTGAGGCTGCTCTCTGTCTCCTTGTCCAAGTCATTGATGAAGATATTAAATAAGACTGGACCCAGTACTGACCCCTGGGGAACACCACTAGCTAGAATGACCAAGCGTCTATTATAAATAGAGGCAGGAATTCATTATCATGCCTTTAAAAATATTTTTATATGTATTAATAAAGTTTTATTAATAAAAGTAAACTTTTAACATAATATCTGTGTTTTTAAAAATAAAACTTCCAGTACTTTCAGTATTTTTCAAGTTCATATCCAGATTTTCCAGAGCATCAAAAAATCTATTCTGCTATTGGGTTTTTTTCAGCCTAATGGCTGTCACACAGTTCTGAGTATACTTTTTTAAATGCCTTGCTCATTACTGGTAACAAATGTGATACATTGATTAAGGAAGGCTGCAGTATTTATTTGTAGTGAGATCTTAATGTCTATCATCTTTATCACTGCTAACATTGGGTGGACTGGAATCTAGTTCAGTATAATTCTGGAAAATCCTGGAAAAGCTACTAATTCTTTGAAGAAATTTAGATAGCATCTAGAAATGCTTGTTATATTAAATGGAACACTTAAATCCCACAGATTCTGTTCTTTTAAAGGAAACGAAAGTTACATAAAGTTTCTGAACAAAGCATTTTATTCTAGGAATTTTTATTGAAGTTGGCATAGTGCTTTTAGAATACCTATACTTCAGCACCCCGAAATGCTACACTGTATGAATTGCAAATGGTCTTATTTTAAGCAGGCTACTTTTTTTTTTATTATTATTTTTTTAAGCTTTTCTCAGAATTGTCAAGATGACAAGCTGATTTTACTGAACTTTTTTCAGGCAGAATGGTTGAATCAAAATGATAATTTGATTAAATTCTAGTGTGGCATGAATAACTATTGGGTTTGCTGGTTTGTGTTTCATTTTGTTGGGGTTTTTTTTGTTTGGTTTTTTGTTGTGTTTTTTGTTTTGTTTTTTTACCAACATCTACTACTCCATTAAATTTAAAAAACAACCAAACAACCAAACAAACACACAGTTGATGATTATCAAAGAGGCTTTATTGAATAAGTGGTTAAAATGCTTTAGATCTCAAATAAATAAGCATACTAATTATATGCCTTTAAAAACATGATTTACCTCTCTAGTGAACCAATTTATATATACTTGAAGTATAAATTATGTTCAAGTGATTTTTTTTTCCTTGGCTTCAAACAAAGGAAGAAAGAATAATCTCAACAAAGGTGTTTTTGTCATTATTCAGTTGTTACTTGTGTCAGATTTCAGAAGTCAGTTATCTGTTGTATTCTCTCTTTTTTCTTGTATAAATGAAATACATATGATCATTTGAAAGTTTCTTTAATCTCCAACAATTCAGATGTCATTCTTTTACTTGCTTTTCTAAAATGGAGAGAGGAAATTAAGAAAAATTAAATCTTCAGGTAGCTTCATGAATGAGACAATGAGTATATTGGCTATTTCCTCAGACTTCCTACCATCCTCATTACCACAGCTTTGGCACATTGTATTAGGGAAGGTGTCCTGGTTTCAGCTGAGACGGTTAATTTTCTTCATAGTAGCTAGTATGGGGCTGTGTTTTGGATTTGTGCTGAAAACAGTGTTGATAATACAGAGATGTTTTTGTTACTGCTGAGCAGTGCTTACACAGAGCCAAGGCCTCTTCTGCTTCTCACACCACCCCACCAGCGAGTAGGCTGGGGGTGCACAAGGAGTTGGGAGGGGACACAGCCAGGACAGCTGACCCCAACTGACTAAAGGGATATTCCATGCCATATGACGTCATGCTCACTTTTTAAGAGGCTTGGGGAAGGGGAGGGCCTGGGGGAGGGCAATGACTTTCAGAGTGATGATGTTTGTCTTCTCAAGTAACCGTTACACATGATGGAGCCCTGCTTTCCTGAAGATGGCTGAACACCTGCCTGCCCATGGGAAGTGGGGAATGAATTCCTTGTCTTTGCTTGCGTGCATGGCATTTGCTTTACTTATTAAACTGTTTTATCTCAACCTGCGAGTTTTCTCACTTTTACTCTTCTGATGCGCTCCCTCATCCTGATGGAGGGGTGGTGATAGTAAGCAAGCAGCTGTGTTAGAATGTCCCTGTAGCAAATCAGAGTATGTTATGGAAGCAATGTTGTAAAAGAATACAGAAGATATTTTTTCTTCATAGTTGGGGAAATTTTTTAAGAAGGTTACACTTAGAATTTCTCTTCTTGTGACTTAGGCAATATGCAGTTCACTTACTTTCCATTGTCTGGTCTGAAACATCAAAAAAATTATCTTACTTTTCTGTATCAACAAATTATTTCATAACTTTAAAGTTATCTTCTTCTGTTGTTTTAGAAGTTCATGGCAAGCAGATTTTTAAATTAGAGCATCTCCAAAAATGAAAAACTGATTTTACAGTCTTTATGACATTTTAGACTAGCTTTATTGTTGAAGAGAAATGAGTAAAAGAAAAAAGAATGAATCCATGCAAACAGACTGAAGACCTTGTGTCCCATACAGTGGAAAATAGCTTTTACATCCTCTCCATCATTCTTAAGTGTGAATAGATTATCCAAATTACAGTGCAGTTGTATGGAAACTACTTCTTATTAATACAATCATCAGACACATTTATGTGGAGAATGATGATAGCATAATATACACTCAGATTTTTCAGAATGTAGCCACCAATGCTATATCTAAGCTTCTTTTCCAAGGAACTGGTGTTTAAAATTTGAATCTGAACTTCTGCTTCTTGGAAGAATGGAAGTGCTGTGAACCTGTAGTGTAAAATAGTACCAAAGAAATGCTCATGAGGAAATGAGATAGTCTGCAGAACTGTACAATATAGATCTGGAAAAACAAATCCAAGCCCATAGAATCTTTACTTCTGCAAGATCAAAGCTGAAAATTATTCTGTTTTCTACTCCTTTCCTTTATTCTTAATCTAGCTGTGCTGTACATTGTGTTCAGCCTTGATTTAAGAAAAATAAAATAAAATAAATAAAATAAAATAAAATAAAATAAAATAAAATAAAATAAAATAAAATTTAAACTCCCAACTCTATCTTCTTCTATTGTTAATTCTTGCATTACCAAGAAGGTTTGATTCTGAGGCCTGATATTTTTTAGTTAAATAGATTCAGAGATAAGTACCATTTCACTGTAATATGTGTAGGATTATTATTTGCTTTGAATTCCTGTGAGGGAGCAGAGGTGACTATGAGCTGTTTTATCATCCGTCCTTAACTTTCTTATTTGTCAAACCTATTCTTTCTTGGATTTTTGTTTACCCATACAGAAAGGAAAACAGATGGTGGCTTATTGTCCTTCAAGCTACTGTAAGTACTGTTCTTTGAAGCTTCTAAATAACTGAAGGTTAATTTCTATGTAATACATTTTAAAAATAAACTGGTATAAAAGAATATTTTTTTCATTTGTTTTAGCTTTGGACTTCTTACATTTTTATTGTTTCTCTGATATGAGAACAGCTGAAACTTTGAAACATTTTTTTCATTGAATGAAAATATTCCTTAGTTGAGACAATTTGTAAGAAGTGCTACCAAATTAGCTAATACTTACCTTCTTATTTAGGAAGGAGAGTTCCTTGCTCATTAATGAAATCTTTACTTACAATATAGTTTGGCTAATTATCTTCAAAGAAAATCACAAATCATTCTCATTTCAGAAGTTTAAAATAACACTGTATGTTGCCAGTGAAAAATCCTGATAGGCTCGAAGATGCTCTTGACCACTAGAACTACATTCATAATTCCATGCTTCACTAATATCTCATGAGAGGTGCACAGAGAAGAGAAAAACACTGTTATGTTATTGCCTGGATAGCTGCTTTTAGCAGGCTATGAACAAATACTGGAATCTTTGTGGATAATTATCTGAAAGCATCTGTTAAATGGTCATTATTACTCAGCAAATAATGTGAACATGTCTTAGAAAAGGAAGCGAATGTAGTAGAAAACATAATGCTGTTACCACAGACATCTAGGAGGCATACAGTGCTTGGAAACTGCTTGAAGTTCTTACCACAGCAAAAACAGAATACATACAAAGAAAACCAAAGGCGATCAGAGGTACAGAATGACTTTCATAACAAGAAAAGTAAATAGACTAGGATCCATCAGCTTGGAAAACAGTAGATGGCAGAGGATATGCTAGTGGTCTAAACTCATGGATGGGTAGAAAAGGCAAATAGGGAATAATTATTTTCTATTTCTCGTGATGTTAAAAAAAAACAACCACAAAATCTTTCCTACTAAATAATAAAGTAGCAGGCTTTAAAACAATTTTTTTATATATAACATGAGTAATTTATGAAATGCACTGGCAAGTAACTGTAAAAGTATGAGCGAGTTCAAAAATAAAGTATGCAAATTCAGAATGGATACCTTTAGGCTATTAAGTACATGAGTCCAGTGAGGTTTTAATGACTAGAAGCTTGGAGAATATTCCAAAAGGAAACCAACTTGTCTTTTTTTCCTACATTTTTGTTGTAAGAATCTGTAGATCACTGTTAAGAACAGCATGCTGGTTTGCATGAAGCATTTGTTTTGCCCTAACACGATTGTTCTTGTGGTTTTTTTACTCCTGCACAACTCTATGCTTAAGCCTGTTATGTACAAGGCTTGTGCTATTCTACTACAATTGGATTTACTGTATGAAGAATAGTACCAATAAAATCTGCTTTTAATAATCTCTCCATAATCATATATGACATTATGGGAACTGTTAGAACTGAATTTATCTCTACTTTTGTCACAGAATCGAAGTTGTTGGAGATGGGAATGTTTACAATGTTGAGAAATTAAATTAATTTTAAATTTTGAAGCTGAACGTGACTGCATTCATTCATTAGCTACACATGGTGTCCTAAGGATCAATTTATACACTGTGGTAATCATCATTGCACTATATATACAATTCTTCAACAACGTTTTCTTGGGTTACCAGTGAGTACACAATGCTATGGAGCTCATGTTGTATCATCAGTACTGATGGCTGCAGTCCGTGGTGGTTCCTCCTCAAGGTGAAGATGATCAGGTCCGAGAGCTCATCAATGACACAAGTTGAGACTGAAGTAGTCTGCCAGTCTTATTTTCCTTCTGACTTTCCTTGTTTATACCTGATAGTATTGCCTCCAACCCCCAAAGAGGGTTTTCTCTGCTCCCTGTACTGCTAATCTTGTCCTATGCCTGTCAACAGCACTAGCTGTTCAGCACACACTCACAGTAGATATAGGGAAAGCAAATAATTGAACATTTGCCTTGCAAGAAGCTGATGATTTTGGAGTAACATAATTAGTGTTTGTTGCATAAGTACAAATATTATTTTAGCATTGGTCTGAAATCTAACATTTTATGCCATTTAGGTTTTATTTCTGTATAATAACATAATTACTACTGTATAGTATTAAACCTAGCAATGGCACCATACTCTGTGAACTTTAATTAGCTGTTCTCCTAATGTTATTTTTTAAATATATTTCATTGCTCAAAAAAAAAAAAATGCTATTTGAAAATTAATTGTAATCAGAGGTAGCCATGGAAATTCTGTGTTTATTATTCCAACAACAAGCATGGACAATCATCTATCTTTTTTTCTGTGGTGTATGTAACAGAAGTCAGAGGAATGCAAAGATGGATCATGTTAACAGTAGGGACACAGGCATTTAGTAGTATTAGTGAGATAAACAGCTATTTTTTGAGAGTACATTCTGATATATGTTTCAAGCATTCTTGTAAGGTGGCTTAATTTAATACTGAACTCATACATATGGAAAAAATATGTCAGATTCCAGTATAAACTCATGAAAACTAAAAAACTAACATGTAATTTGACTTGTTCAACATAGGTTAACTCCTCTTAAGAATTAATTGTCTGATTACCACATATTAGCTCTCCCAGAAATACTGTCAAATTGATAGTCAAGAAAAAAAAAAAAAGTGCATTACTTCATGTGATATTTGTCTAAGCTAATATATCTAGCTTTTTTATGAGCTAAGAAGATATATTGCACTAGATTTATCTATCTCTTAGATGAAATGAAGCTGATAATCCTATTAAAAGTAAGCAAATCAATAGTTCTGCAAAGGGGAGAAGAGAAGGAAAAAGAAAATTACCTCTCTAGCATTTCTCTATAATTTCTCTACAGGACAGTAAAAATTTGAGTTTAGGGTTTTTTGTTTGTTTGGGGGGTGTGGGGTGTGTTTGTTTTTGGTTTATTGTTGTTGTTCCCCCCTCACCCCCAAATCTAGGCACTCATAATGAAGGTCTAAACCAATCTTTTAGTGCTCGAATAGCAGATTTTCTCCAGTGGAAGACCTTCAGAGTATTTTTCATTAATTTAAAAATTATGTCATTATCTGTCAATTCTTGAAAATGTAGTCAATTTTATTTTAGTTCCTAAGCATGGTTCGAATGACACATGCATACACTGAACTATGTGGTATATTATACAGACTTATAAGGTAGATGATTGGTAAAATTTTACAAATTTACACACCAGTCTGTAATAATCTGTTGGGCTTCCCGTTAAAACCTCAGAGAAAGCTCCTTCTAAAGTGGCTGAGGTGTTGTGGTATACAGCCTTAATGTATAATTAATGTAAAATATCAAGGGACAAGTCTTTAAAGTCATAATGCTATCATTTATTTATATTTATTCACCAAACTCATAGTTTTCACTCAAATACCTATCAAAGATTGTTTTTCAATATGTCAAAACATCAAACACTCATAGGATGCACAGAGATATCTACCAGAGGTTGTTTTTGAATGTGGTTGGGGAGGAGTTGGGGTTTTTGCTGGTTTTTTGTTTGTTAGTTAGAGTTTTTTTAAAGAAATGCTTTTAATGCAATTTACCATTCTGCTTCTGTGGCTAATTGTTAATTCTAAAACATACTTGGTTTTGAGCTTCTCACATTAGGTTCCCATTTCCAGGTGACTGAAGCACAGAGAGATTACATTTATCATGTGAAGTATTTAGACATACATATGTACTAGTAAAATAAACAGGAATATTTCCAGGTATGGGAACTCAGTAACCTCTACTGTTAAATGATTAGGACATTTCCTGACATGTTTGTCTTTGGCCAGTTAGAATTCCTCCAAGCAGTTCCTAGAGAGTTTTAAAATTAGCATGGTTCAGTAACTATTCCTGACAAGTAGACTCAATCACAGTATTTCGCAGAGCAACAGTTACATTGGACAGACCTGAGCTGCTAATGCCACAGAGCAGTGGTGGGCCCTTTTATTTTAGTAATGGTTAGTTAGTAATAGTTTGATTTAGTAGTAATGGTTAAGTAAAAAAAAAAAAAAAAAGAAAAAAAAAGAAAAAGAATAATATTAATAGTTATAGATAGCTAAGACTGAACTTAAGTGAGAAATAAACACTTAATTTGAAAATTGTGATTGACAATGGCAGTCTTTTCTCTTTTCAGTTGCTGCCTAGCCTTTGAGCTGTTACCAAGCTGTAGCACCAAAGTTAGAGAATAGATTGAATGAATTCTCACCAGGTTGTTATACTCAAATCCTATCACAGACAAAGGGAGTATACTTTATATGCCAAGCTAACAATTTTTATTATTTTAGTTTAACTAAAGCCTAAATAGTCTAGCAAAGAATTATTATTAATCTAGTTACAATGATGCAAACATATTTCAAACTATATACAATTAAAGTGACATATGTGGAAACTTTCAGGTATCTTTCCCTTTCTCCAATATCATCCCAGGCCTATACTCACTTCATACTGCATTTCACTCCAGGGTCATAGACAGTTCCTTCTACACAGAATAAATGTTATTACTATGTAATAACCATACTATTACTATGTTGTTATTACTATCTATTAGTTGCAAAATATATGTAACAGGCATTATGCTACAAAATTGTAGAAAGTTAAGCAAAAGCTGAAACAAAACAGGCAATTGTTCAAGAAACAACGTGCTCAGCAGGTAATTGCTCAAGAAACAAACTGCTCAGCTCAGGATCAAAGTGGTTTATTGAGTTATGAAGGATGCAATCAACCAGTAACCAGTGAACCATATATTCAGGATCAATATCAGCAATAAAACAGATAAACCACAATCCTAGACTTTTACACACTGTTAATAAATTCCTGCACAATTCTAAACACTCTTCTGTATCTAATGCCAAGAAGTTCGAACTATACATGCACACAGTCATACGGTTACATGGTCCACACTGTTTGTGCACAATCCCAGCCATGGAGGTTACCACCACGCTTTTCCTGGCTGCCGGGGCTCCCCTGGGCACACCTCCCTTGGGCAGGAGATGTGCCTGCCCCAGCTTTGTCTCTCCTCCTATTGCTCCCCAAAATCCCACTGACACACCCGCAATAGAGGAGGCCTCCCAGGAGCTGTCCCTGAACCCCAGTCCCTGCATGCTGCCTCTGTTCTGCCAACCTACTGCTGGGTGCCAGCTGCTCCTGGTGCCCCACAGAGGGGGGGCAGCGATCGGGGTGTCCTGGGGACACTGCCAGCAGGGACAGACCCCTCTGATGGCTGCTGCTGCCTTTCCACTGTTTCTCCCTATGTCGCACATGTCCATTCTCCCTCTATTTTTCTTTTGAGGATGCTTCTTTTATTGTAATTCCCTTGTTATTGTTTAATCCTGCTGATGTCCATCTTCTCTTTAACATGATCTACCTAGAGTTGTGCAAGGCATTTGATACTGTCCCACATGACATCCTGGTCTCTGAATTGGAGAGACATGGATTCGATGGATGGACCACTCGGCAGATAAGGAACTGGCTGGATGGTCTCACTCAAAGAGTAGTGGTCAACGGCTCAACGTCCGAGTGGAGAACAGTGACGAGTGGTGTTCCTCAAGGGTCGGTACTGGGATCGGCACTGTTCAACATCTCCGTTGGAGACATGGACAGCGGGATGGAGTGCACCCTCAGCAAGTTTGCTGACGACACCAAGCTGTGTGGTGCGGTCGACACGCTGGAGGGAAGAGACACCATCCAGAGGGATCTTGACAGGCTTGAGAGGTGGGCATGTACAAGCTTCATGAGGTTCAACAAGGCCACTTGCAAGGTCCTGCATGTGTGTTGGCGCAATCCCAAGCACCGCTATAGGCTGGGTGAGGAATGGATCAAGAGCAGCCCTGAGGAAAAGGATTTGGAGCTACTGGTGGATGAAAGGCTCAATATGAGCCGGCAGTGTGCGCTTGCAGCCCAGAAAGCCAACTGTGTCCTGGGCTGTATCAAAAGAAGTGTGAGCAGCAGGTCGAGGGAGGTGATTTTGCCTCTCTACTCTGCTCTCGTGAGACCCCACCTGGAGTACTGTGTCCAGCTCTGGGGGCCCCAGCATAAGAAGGGCATGGAGCTGCTGGAGTGACTCCTGAGGAGGACCATGAAGATGATCAGAGGGCTGGAACACCTCTCCTATGAGGACAGGCTGAGAGATTGTTCAGCCTGGAGAAGAGGAGACTCCAGGGAGATCTAATTGTGGCCTTCCAGTACCTGAACGGGGCCTACAGGATAGATGGAAAGCAACTGTTTATCAAGGACTGTAGTGACAGGACAAGGCGTAATGGGTTTAAACTGAAGGAGGTCAGATTTAGATTAGATGTTAGAAAGAAATTCTTCACTGTTAGAGTGGTGAGGCACTGGAACAGGTTGTCCAGAGAGGTTGTGGAGGCTCCACCCCTGGAAGTGTTCAAGGCCAGGTTGGATGGGGCTTTGGACAGCCTGGTCGAGTGGAGGGTGTCCCTGCTGATGGCAGGGTGGTTGGAACTAGATGATCTTTGAAGTCCTTTCCAACCCAAACCATTCTATGATGCTATGATTCTATGATCAGTTTGGGGCAAGTGCCACCCCCCCCCCCCGCCCCTCTCTGTTTTTATCCAGGTCATGTGCCAAAGCACAGCTGAGTGAGCACTTGCAAAGCTAATAGACACCTGGTCAATAGATATATTGCTGTTACTAGCTAAAACAACTCTCTAGACAGGCCAGGGTGAGTTTAGACAAAGTGACAAGTCCCAACATTTGTGTTACGAGCTTAACATGTAGCCTGTGACCTTTCACAGGCAATGGCAACACAGATTTAGAGCTACATGTGTCCTGGAATGGGGAAAAACGTCTTTTCTAGTCTGTCTGTTTCAGAACTAGGGAATAGGACTTCTCTACCTCCTTTCATTCCTGTGAAAACACAAAGAAACTGCGGTTCTCAGAAAATAAGGCACATAACTACCCACTTAAAAATTTTCTTTATATAAAAAACTCTTTTCACTAATTCTTAAATCTCCCTCCTTTTTTTTTTTTTCTTTTTCCCCCCTCCTCTATCTTTTTTCTTCCACAGAAGTAAGGAAATGCAATCAAAGCCTTTCAGGACAAAAAGAAAAAAATTCACCAGGCACAATACCCATTAATTTAAATTCTTCCAAGTATATAAGGTCTCAGAACAACATCAATGAGCTTTGTTTTATTGTAATTTTAACACAAACTTGCTTTCAGATTACTGCATACACATTCCCATATAAGAGTATCAGAATTAAACCTTTCAGCTCACAATCTCCTGGAACTTACTTCCTCCATGAAAATTTGAGCTATTTGCAAAGTACAGCCCAAGGATTCTTCTGTAATTTTTTTCTTCTTTCCTAGATGTTACTTTCTGCAACTAACTCGGTGTTTTAATGCCAGGTAAGCAGATGTGACTGCTATGAGTTTCAGACAGGCTTCTGTTCCCAGTGCTCCTGGCTTCCTCATCATCTTGAAGGAGCACTGCAGGGCATCTCAGGAGGCAAATGAAGGCTTCAAAGAGAAAGTTAGTTACCTGACTCCTCTCCATTAACTAAATAAGGACCTTTGATAGCCAAGATAGTTATCACTATACCAAGCTGGACACTTAGTTATGCTTGGTAGTTTCTATTTATGCATTTGTGGCAAGCAATCCAACTTTGTGTTTTAAAATTTGCACTCGACCTTTCTTTTCTACTTGTAATCCAAAACTGTGTTTTGCATTCCTTTGCACCTTAGTTGCCTAAGCATGGGCTCCTAGTGCTTCCTGAGCTTCCCCAAGGTGTGTGGTCTGGCTTCCCACAGCCAGGTTGGAAGGGCACAGGTCTCCCACAGACCCAAGGTCGCATACATCAGCTCCTAGTCCATATCAGTTAGCACTTGACACCAGTGTTCAGAGACTTGAATCTAACTCCTGGGTTCCCATTCTTCCCCTTAATATAATATTCTTACGGTTAGAGCACCCACTCAGGAAGCAAGGGATGTTCAATCTTCTTTCTGAGGAAACTGTATAGTCCTACTTTCTTAGACAGGGCTGTCATTAAATGAGGACATCTTATGCAGATACCATCTCAGGTTCTGAACTTTAATTCTCATTTCACAACTGCTTGAATTAGGTTTAGTTTTACTTCATTTATTTATTTATTTCTAATAGCAGCAGATCAACAGTACAGTGTTTCTGCTTTGAAGTAAGTGTTCAGAGATTGGTTTAAAGCAGTGTCTTTTACTGCAGTCTTAGTAACACTTGCTGTATCAGTACTTTCTCTGATCTCACATATTTCCCACAGTCCTTTGCAGAACTTATCTCAAGCTGCACCCTCTGAGTTCAGTGCTTCAGAAAAAAGAAGAAAAAAGAAAGAAGAAAAAGCAATGTGTGCATGTGTGTGTGTTTAAATACCAGCTTTCAAGAAAGGTGTTCGAAGTCATGAAAACAGTCCAAGGGGTTACAGACACCACTGAGCCAGAAATAACAGAGATACACTGCGCAATTTTATTCCTACTGTTGAGTACTTCGTAACTTAAATAAACCAATTAACTTCAATAAGACTACTTGCTCAGCTGAGAGCTCAGTAAGGACATTGAACTGTTTCACAGTCCAGCATGTACCAGCATTGGAATTGCAGGGTTCAGGTCCTGTAGGTGATAAAATTATTTGCCTTAGTAGAGAGTCTTTTGCTTTTTTAAAAAAAAATATGATCCAGGCTAATTAGTCTGGACATCATGCAAATAATATTTTCTGAATATGTATAAGGCACATTCCAGGTGTACTTTTGTATTAAAAAGTAAAGGCAAATTAATTCTCTACTGCATATGAGTCCTGCATACAAAAACATGTTTCACAAGATGAGTTGAAAAAAATCTGAGTATTTTCTTCTATTTTCATACTGCTGCAGCACCAGCATTTTAGCATTCATTAGGTTAGTAGAAATATACTCCTATGAATCTTTAATGATTTCTTTAATTCTTGTAGTGCTGGCTAAAATGCTAACAGTAGGTGCCAAACTATATTTATTTCTAATTACTTTTTCAATTATTATTGGCACTTCAGATTGTAATTGTATAACCTTTTATATTCCCAAAAACATGTTGTGATGCCCAAATATATTAGAGCCATTCAAACATATTTTTCTTTTTTTCTTTCATAAAAAAAAAATATAAAAATCTGTAAATATTAATTGGGATCCCATATTTTCTATGGCTGAACATAATTTAAATTTTACAGAGCTTTACAACGTGTGCTTCCCCATCCCTGGGGTTTTACAGAACTCTTTGTGTTAGTACTTCTTGTCTTCTTGATTACAGTGCTATTTTGCAGCTGTGCTCCTTGCATGAAGCAAAGCAGATAGAAAACCAGATTTTTTTCTGTGAAGACTTTCTTGCTTAAGAAGGGTAAATCCATCTGCCTCTTTTAAACAGCTGATTATGTCTGAGCATAAACAAGTTACCCCCTGCAATGTGTTTTCTCTCTCCATTTTGCAGAGTTGGCAGTTCTAACTCACTTTGTCAAACTATAGCAAGCAGCTAGTATAAAGGGCATATTTTGCAATCAGCTGAAAAAAAGTAATTACTTTTTTGATACTGTATTATATGACACCGATGGCTTGTTGATCAAAACTATACTGGCTGAAATTACTTCAGATAGAAAATCTCTAAAGCTGGGGGGGGTGGGGGGTGGGGAGTGTAGATAATCCCACAATAATGAAATGTAGTTTTTAGATAAATTATCCTACCAATTTAGTCAGAATTGGGATGGTCTTGGTAGGAGAGATGTGCATTTCTTGTGGCCTGAAGCATGTGCTGCTATGTTGGGTATTGCTAAGGAAGTGAAGTGTGGGCAGGTGACCTGCTCTCCATCCCCTGAGTCTGTGCTTGCCTTTAGCTGAACAGAATAACAAGCAGCCCTTTTCATAAAGAGCTGGATGAACTGCAAAATTATTGTGTCATGGGCTGGAGATGTATGAAGTCTACTTTAAACAGACATGTTAACATAGTATTTATAACTTAACTGAATGTATTTAAAATATAGCCTATTTCTATATAGAGAGAGGGACAGGGAGGGAGGCTGAATTGCTTGGTTTTCAATATAGGTCTCTTTCTTAAAAGTGAGCCAGGAACTAAACTCCATTTTTATTCATATCTACATTAACTTCAGTGAGTTCATTAATAGTATGACGTTTAGCAAGATTAAAATGTCTGCTGAGCACAATGGGTGAAGTTTGAACCTCAGAGTGCTATCAGAAAGAACTATGCACAACATAAAAGACTGTTCTACAAGAAGATTATACTTTCAGCTTTTATTAAGACCACTTTTGTTTAGAGAATGATATAAACATTTTCCATAAATGTTAAGACACCTTCAGACATCATGAAGCAACATTTCATTTATTAACATTTTTGTCAAATCTCCAGCCTAAGCAAATTCATACAAGGTGCACCTGTTTGCATGTAGGGGAAAACAAATAAACAAAAAATCCAAGTGAGTATCTACAATAGATTCACTAAAACCAGTATTACCTTCCTTGAGTTTGCTCAAGTAGTAGCTTGTTATTTGGACTGTGATGCATATCACCTACATAAGGAACTCAAAGAGCTGATACTGTTTGAAGCATTCCATACATAGCTTCACTTCATGCATTTTATCGTTTTGTTGAGGTTCAGCTTAAATACTACATGACATGCAGGCTGGGTAGTGTTAACAAAACTTCTGTTCACTGTTCACTGTTCACTGAATCAGATACACTACTGTTGCAGTGAGATAAGAAGACATTGCCACTGATGTCATAAGACTACATCATTTTAGAGTAGTTGCAATGTAAACACATTGTGTCTATAAATACATTTTAATTTTCTCTCACATATGCCTAAGAGGTCATATAACCACTACTTGAAAGAAAACACGATGATCTTATTAAAATATAAACCCCTCTCTGTTTTGTTATATCCATTGTATGTACATTTCTCAGTAAAACCAGATAGAGATGGGAGTCTTCAAAGGAGACAGGATCAGATTTTCTGTTTTCTGTCTGTAAGTAGGCTTAGCTGTGAATCTCTGGGGGAGAATATACTCAGTTATGAAATGTTCCAACAGAACATACAGGCCTTTGGCAGAATTGTCCTACTTCATTTTATCTGTTGACAAAACAGAAATCTCAAAGTAGCCTTCTCACAGATTATAAATGTTTTTTGAATTTTTCCTGGGTTCATACAACACCTTACTTCCATCAAAACAGTTACTCACTTTATGCTACTAGCTTCCCTTCCTTCCTTCCTTCCTTCCTTCCTTCCTTCCTTCCTTCCTTCCTTCCTTCCTTCCTTCCTNTTCCTTCCTTCCTTCCATTTCAGTTTGCTTTAATGTCTTTTTGCTTTCTCTTCCCTTTCCCCTTTGCTTTTTCTTTTTTTATGTGTCTCCCTGGCACTGAGTCAGATTCAACACAACATACTGTCTTGACAAAGAGAATTTGAACGATAATGTATGTATCCTATCAAATAATTAAAATGTAAATAATTGGGTTAAAATAGACTTTGAAAAGTGTCAATACTAATGTACACCATATTTTCACAGATTAGACATTCAGCTTTTTACTAATGGTGAAATCTCATCAATGTGCCAATAAGAACAATTTCAAAAATGTTTAGCTGAACTTTTTCTGTGCAGTTTGGACATGTATGAATACAAACCACAAAATGAATCTCAGAAATTGCAAATCTAACTCAGTCAGATGTACATTATTTTGGCATGACAGTTTCCTGGACAACAGATTTGGACGTTTCTGAAAGACTCAGTCGAAATTTCTAAAAGGAGTTATTCTAATTTCAAAGCACACTGAATGTGATAAATGTGTTTACATTTCAATTTTAACTCACAGAATTTCCAAATTTCTCATATGAATGATGTATTATGTTTTTAGATCATATTTTTATTTGTCCTTATCCATCCCCCCCCCCCCCCTCCCCGAAGCATAGGAAAAAATAAAAATCAATGGCATTGCTGAGATGTGTTTTTATTTGTGTATATATCTTCATTTTTCTATACTCAAATCACAAAATATTGAAGACCAGATCCTCAGACTGCATAAGCCAGCATGTTTTCAACAAGCATTTGCATTTACATCAGCTGGAAGTGGGTTCAGTGCCTTTCCTGGGCAACACAATTATCTGCTGCTACTTTACTGCTCTGTGAAACAAACAGACATAACATATGCAGTGATTAAAGCATCAAGCCCTGACAAGTGCTGTTTTGAACTTCTGTTCACTTTCAATGTTGGCTGTGAGAAAATATGCTGAAAAGGATTTTGTGCGCTGAAAAAAGAATGTATATAACTGAAAATAGTGACTGCTCTGCAAAATAATTTTCTTGTACTGCCAGGGTGCGGTATAGCAGTTTTCTTTCTATCTTTCAGATGCACAGGGATCTTGTCCTTTCCTCATTTGTATTTATAAGCAGTTTACACTGCACCTATACTAATTTGTTGAAACATCTATGCATCTTAGGGTTTGGTTGTGCCTTTTTTTATAGATGTGATATTGTTTATCTCGTCGCAAAACTGCAGAAAGCCAGGTAAATTAGATAAGTCCCATTTGATCTTCTTTTACTTGGAGTGAAGTAGTTCCATTAAACTATAATAATATACACTGTGTATTGCATGTAGTTTCATGCAAACAAAGAAAATTTGTATATATATAAATAGCTTACAAGTCAAATATATTGATATATAAATGAATAAGTCTGATATTGCTCTGATGAGCCTCATTGCAGGCTTTAGAAACTGAGTTTAAGTAAATATGCAAAATAAAACTATATGCTACTGCACTCAACTATATGACTGTCCCATAGAAAGATTTACAGTATTGTAAGTGACAATGAAAGTACTCCCAATTTAATCAAGTTATCTCCTATCAGAAAACTGAAAGGGACTATTCTAAAATTATGAAGACAATGTGTTGGGATGGAGGTGTTGGTTTTTATTTATTGGTTTTAAGAACAACTTAATTGAGACTGCTGAAAGTAAAGGTTTAAAGAAGAAGGACCAAAAGGTGTGAACTGACATAGCTCCAGTAACTTCCATGGAGATGAAATGCACCTGTTTTCACTAGTCTGTGATCTGGTTGGTGGTTTTCTGAATTCTCTAATTCTTGTCTTATTACTTCATTTGATGTGTTGCCCACCTTTACATGGAATTTTCTTATATATAAGAATAAATTATGTTGGGTTCATAAGAGAACACTTTTATCATCCCTACCTTTTAGTGAAGTACAATTTTTAAACCTGCAAAGAATCAAGTATAAACTAGAGTTTTATACACAGAAGTTAGGTATAATAAAAATTTTGAACGTCAGAGGTAAAGACACTTACTAGAGGAAAGAAATGCCTGGAATACAATCCTTACCCGAAGAAATTTATGTGCATTTTGCTGTAAGGAGATATGGGACAAAGTATAGAAATAGCATTGAGGATTTCAACAATAACATTTCTACTGTTTCCATAGTACCAGCCTAAAGTTAGATCTTGCTTTCTAGCTTTCTGCGGTTAAGATTTTTTTTATTTTTCTTCCATAATAGAAAGCCTTCAGTTGTATTTTTTCCCATCTGATCATGGCCCCATATCCCAACTTCATATTTACTTGTGCAAAGTAAATGTTTGAAACTCCTTTGGTGGAGAGGGATAAGAGACTGCCCATTCCCTTTGTGGCCATTGCTTATTAAGTACTAAATAATTTTGTACAAGATAACAGCAAGTATTCTTATAAGTTTATTGTAAGTACAATGTTTTTTGCTGAACTGAGTAACAGCAATATCTTTTCTATGCTCTGAGAATATTTATCAGATCAAGACCATCTAAGCCTTGGGTGAGTATTTGTCCCATCAATCTTAAGTAACTTTAGGTGATGTACAGATTTAGCATGTTGAGGTATGCAGAGCAACAGATCTCCAGGAATTCAAAGGTTACTAGCAAAACAGATGGCATCTCAATTTGTGAATATCTAAGGAATTAAGTGGCACTGTTGTTGCATTTCATGTCTCTCCCTCCCATTAACTATAGGAAAGAATAGCTGTTTAATTCCCTGTATCAAAAATATATCCTGTTGATTTCCCGTACACAGTAAAAGTTCTCAGCAATTACTCAAGTTCAAGAGAAAATGTAGTACTGATCCAACTCACTAGCATGAAATATTTAAGGGACTGAGAACTCATAATTCTGGATTTCATTTTCTATGGATATATGCATATGTATGTGTATACTTGCAGATATATATGTATGTATAAAATAACAATTATATGGAGTTACACAAGTAAGTGTGTATAGAGACACTAGACATGTGTACACATCTATCTGTATACAGATATAAAATATCTATTGGCATGAAGTCAACCTTTTGAGGAAATATGTACTTCTCAGAAGGTGAGAACAGTGTTTCACCTGACATCTTCATTCAAATGACCTGATACAGTAGTGGGATTTATCTGAATCTTTAACTCTGAAGGTTCCCAGGCAGTATAAGTATCATATTGTTGCTTAAAAGTTATGAATAACCCTCTTTGCTCTGCAGTCAGGCAGTATTCAGAGAGGACACTGGCTGTTCCATTTCATTTCTTCTTTTTCTGTTGATGCAAGGATTTGTTAGTAGAGTAGCATCAAGAGAGCTGGGGAATATATCAATAAGATCTGTTCCATTTGAACATTATATAAATTACACTCCAGCAATTTAGCAGTACAATTAGGTTGATGTAGCATTCACATTCAGAGAAAGAGGAGCCAAATATGTCTCTGCTGACATGGGTTGGACCTAGCTGACAGCACTGTTAGCATACAGACTTTGCTTAACCCTGTTGAGTCATACTTTGAGCTTAAGCATCCCGTCAATCAGTGTGAAAGCTGCAAACTCCCAAGAGCCTCTCAGAGGTCAAACTGAGAGTGATGAGACCTGACTTTTCTGTTGGATCCCATCGTCTGCCCTGTGGGAAAGGAGGATCGTGTAATTCTTTAAAAATGTATATATCTGTGATTAAAGTTCCATGGTGTCCAACTCCATTTAGTCTCCACAGCGTCAATTTAATCTTAAATTCTACAAGTTGTCAAAAAGAAAAAAAATTACCATCAAATATTAGAATGTGTGAATATAGGAAATAGCTTCTATTCTCCTCATATGCTTTCCTCCTATATTCTGCTGTCCTCCTTTCATTGCTCTGAATCTTCTGTTTTATCATCTTTATGGTGGTTTTCTGTATGTAAGCATCTGGATAATAAGTGCAGAGTTTGCCAACTTAAACCAGGCTGATAATGTATAACAATCAATTACACTACTTTAAACTTAGCCTTTTAAATGTTCTAGTAATGTTATCAAATGCTAAGAAAATGCCTACTCATGTGAGACCATTAATGTAAGCGCAAAGAGCTACAAGGTATGTAGATTAAAAAATATATATATATATTCCAGAACTCATCCAAGTTGTGGTGGGTTGACCCTGGCTGGAGGCCAAGTGCTCACCAAAGCCACTCTATCACTGCCTTCCTCAGCTGGACAGGGGAGAGAAAATATAATGAAAGACTCGTGGGTCAAGATAAGGACAGGGAGAGATCACTCACTAATTACTGTCACAGGCAAAACAGACTCAACTCAGGAAAATTAATTTAGTTTATTACCAAGCAAAACAGAGCTGAGTGATGAGAAATAAAGCAAAATCTTAAAATACACTTTCCTCCTACCCGTCCCTTCTTCCTGGACTCAACTTCACTCCCAATTTCTAACCCTCCTCCCCCTCAGCGGCACAGGGGGACGGCGTTGTGGTCAGTTCATCACACTTTGTCTCTGCTGCTCCTTCCTCCTCAGGGGGAGGACTCCTCACACTCTGTCCCTGCTCCAGCGTGGGTCCTTTCCATGGGGTGCAGTCCTTCAGGAACAGACTGCTCCAGCATGGGTCCCACACGGGGTCACAAGTTCTGCCAGCAAACCTGCCCCAGCCTGGGCTCTTCTCTCCACGAGGCTACAGTACCTGCCAGGAGCCTGCTCCAGTGCAGGCTTCCCATGGGGTCACAGCCTCTTTTGAGTGCCTCCACCTGCTCTGGTGTGGGGTTCTGCAGGGGCTGCAGGTGGATATCTGCTCCACCATGGTCTTCTCCGTGGGCTGCAGGGGAATCTCTGCTCTGATGCCTGGAGCACCTCCTCCCCCTCCTTCTTCACTGACCTGGGTATCTGCAGAGTTTTTCCTATTAAATATTCTCACTTCTCTATCTTTCGGCTGCTGTTGCGCAGGGGTTTTTTCTCCTTCTTAACCATGTTATCCCAGAGATGCTACCACCATCTCTGATGGGCTCAGCCTTGGCCAGTGGTGGATCTGTCTTGGAGCCAGGTGGCATTGGCTCTATCAGACATGGGAAAAGCTTCTGGCATTTTCTTACAAAATGCACCTCTGTAGCCCACCCCCACTACCAAACCTTGCCACACAAAACCAATACAAAAGTGTATAATATAAAAGGGATCTCTCTTATCTTATTTTTAATGCAAGAACAGAGAGGATTACCCTTGAATGGTGTATTCCCTTACTGCATTTCCTGGAGAAGTAACAAATGTCTCAAGACATATGTGTCCAACAAAGCAACAAGGAATTTTGAGGACTTCTACCTAACTGGTATTTCTAATCTGTTATAATTTTGGTGGTTGGGATGTAAAGTAGTTAAGTTTTACTTATTAGCAGAACTTTGTTTTAAGGTAGCTTCTTTGGTCAGTGTGATGAATAATGCACCTTGAGGAGGACAGCATTTGTCAAGTTTACAAGTTTACCTTTCCCACCACCGAGGAAGAATTATGTTCTCTGTCTAATATGCTCTAATATAAAGTTGTACTCTGAAGAGAATCAAAGAAATTTAAGCAAACATATAATAATGACAATCATTTTTGTAATAATAAGCTGTTAATAACATATAATTGAGAAAGTATTATATACATATTCATATATAGTATTGTAAGAAACTGTTGCTGAATAGAGTGATATAACAATGACCTTAGAATAAAAATTTATGTAGAGTGAATGATTCAGTGGGGGGCCCTGAGAATACAAGCACAGGATGATAGTGGAGAACCTAGGGCTATAAACACAGATGGCCAATTATTGATCACTAAAGCAGTACAGCCCTTGAAAGGAACTAGTTTTAGGGCATAACAAAAGTAATGACCATACAACAAAGAAGTATGAATGGCTTAATTGTGTTTATGGTGCCATTCATTATACTATCAGAAAGTTATATCCTGAAGAAAAACAGAAACCTCCTGTTGGAGGAAGCTATATATCTTGAAAATTAAGAACCTTCTGTTGTAATATTTTCCCGGCATTTTATAAGGAATACATAACTCAGTCACGTATAGAATGGCACAACAATCTGCAGAAGCTTCCCGCAATTGATAGTATAAGCAGAGCCACCTTTAGGCTGGGTCTGTAAGAGTGCAACAGAAATTAATACTTGTGCAGGTGCCTTGCTTGAGAACTGGATATGAAGAATTGAAACTGATCACTCCGATTTCCTATATATGTAAGTATCAATTTATTCACATTAAATGGAAATCTACCTTTGTTGCTTGTGGTTTGCCAAGTAATCTACTGCTAGTGTTGGATCTAGTTGGTCACCCTTGAAGTGTGGTTGCAATTTGGATGTACAGCAGTTGGTGGAGAGGCATCCTCTCTTTACAAAAACATCCCCTTGTGTCACATAGCCATTCTTTGCTGCTTTTTCCAGGTTTGATGAGCATTCTTCAATTTTTTCATCTGATTGTTCTTATCAGAAAAAAGACAATATCACAGGAATTTAGTAATTTATGGTTCTTTTTTCTCCTCTTAGCAGTTGAAACAATATAAAAACTGATGACACTGACTCAGACCTGAGAGAAAATTGCCTTTGTGAAAGAGATTATACAGGTCATTTTAGGCAAAGTAGATTTTTTGAGAGAAGAAAGTGAACTACTGTAGGCATTTTTGGAACCACATCCTCCCACTTCTCCACTCGCATTTATTACAGTGGAAAAACAGCTTTCTATTAGTGATCAACTGGAAGATTCTTCAGAACTGGTTTGTCTCTGATAGTACTGCGACTATAGAACTTCTTCATGACAGAAATAATCAGTGATTTCAGAGTCATATAGTGTAAGCAAAACAGGACCCTGACCTCATTATATCTGAACCATTCCAAATGACATGGATAAAAAAAGAAGTGGAGAAAGAGTTACTGGAACTGGTGAGAGAAGTCATCATCTGCACTGTCAAAATAAAAGGTTTTCTTCATACATTAATGGAACTGTGTGTGTTTATATACATGTGTATATATATATTTATATATGTACATAACTTTCATCAGATAGACTAGAAACAAATGCTTTTTGGGATAGAAAAACAGAAGGAATCTTCCCATGACAATAATAGAAGGTTTTTCCTACTTTGTGTAGGCAAAACTTTCTTTCTGCATATTCTTTCTTAGATTTTGGCAGTGGAAAGAATTTGTTTGAACATGTATGTGGTACAAGACAGTTGCATTTTGTACATCATTTGTAATTGGAAAAAAATAAAAAAGTGGTCTTTATCTGGGCAGGATGGGTGTTATGTTTTAAAATATCAGTTGAACTTGAGATTGGAGCTATGAAAATAATAAACTGAAAAGGAAGTAATAAGTGATCATGAAGAAAATATAACCAATAGGAATGCAGCATATACAACATTTCCCATAATACTTCAAAAATTTTTCAAAAAACTGTTAAACATAGCAGGTCAAGATATTCATAGAGCTGAAAAAGAACTTCAAGATCAGTTTGTCAAGATTTCCTGAACTGAGAGTAAATGCCAGGAAAAAAAGTTCATGAAAAACACAAAGTCAGCTAAGGAATTGCTGAGACCACTTGATGACACTCAGGGATGATCATAATCCTACAAGGTGTTACCAACATTACCATTATCGTCAATAGAGCAGGAATTACAAAAGGTTATGTACTTCTTTTTTCCTGTTCCAGATTTTTTTTTTTGTTGATTGGCGAGGGGAGGGGGGAGAGATAGGAGGTGTGCATATTTCAGAATTTTCATCCACAAATCAAGTGTTTAAATTCCATGTTCAAAATTTTGACATCTTTGTTTTCAATCATTAACAATGTGTTCTATGAATTTCACTTGTGAATATTTCATTACAGCTGTTATTTCTTAGTACCAGAATAAGACTGTGCTTCAATTAATACAAAGATAAACAGAACCATTTATTTAGAAAATAATTGATCATTAAGTGCTGTTTTACAGAACATGGGCCTGCATACCTATTCAAGTATTTCACTGCTACTGCAACAAGATTATGATATTTAAATGAAAAATGAACAGGTGAAATACACAGCTGCTGTAAATTAGTGAACTAAGTTAACTTTCCTGAATTATATCTGCTGATTATCTGAGTTCTTATTAAAGATATCTTTTATCCACTGAAAGAAGCTTGAACTTACATGTAGTTGTGTCCTTGATTTATACTTGTATGCAAAGATATTGTAGGTAATGAGGCATTTTATTTCAGGTAATAGTGACAGTACATAATTATGCTGTATGCTGTAGGTATAGTGAACTTGTAGCTTTTGTTCAGGTTACTTGTGGCTCTAACATATTTGACTTCCTTTGTTACCCTAGAAATTATCTCACATTTGAACATCTGACTTGTCTGTCTTTTCATATCTTGATGACATGACTAAAATAGTTATTACGGTTATAATAATAACTATATATGTTCTAACTGGTATTATTTTTACTGTTACTACTACCAGTCTTAGCAGTACAATTACTTTTACTGCTCCTATTGATTCTAACCATACTAATGTCAAATAATTCAAAATAACAAATCAACCCTTATATTTAAGCATCATATTTTCAATAGTAGTAATGAAGAAGGATGATAGAAGGATAAAGAAGAAAATAATAACAAATAATTGTATAAAATGAAAATACCTGAGTCACAGCATATAAAAAAAATATGTTCTTGATTCATTTGGGAAAAAAATGATAACAAAGAGATTTTAAAGATTTTTGGGGTTTTTTTTTCTTTTAGTTGTATCATCTTTTGCACATTTAGTGTCTTTTAGAGACATTTCATTTAGAAAGTAGTCTTAAACTATAAAACTAGGAGGATCACTTTTGAACGTTGCTTATAGGCAATTAAAGAGAACTCTCAGACATTTAAAATAAAAATTAGTACTTCAGGAGATAGAAATGATCTGATCCAAATTGTTAATTTCATTTAACAGTGCAAAAGAGGCCTTAAATGGATTTAGTCATATCTGATATATATTAAGCATGATTTTGCAGTCATTTGATCAATGGAAACAATATTATTTATTTACTTTAATTCTGATAACTAGAGTTCAATAAATCATGAGCAAATTTGCTGTGTTGTGGTTTACAGTCCTTAAAAAATTGAATGCAGAACTGCATGTACAATAGCTGTCAGTGGTCTGTTTGTCAAAAGTAGTGACAAAAAATGAAAACTTTATTTTCTAATTTGATAGGAAGTTAGAAAATACAAATTTGTTTCCACAGATCTCTGTTTCTATAACATTTCTTAAAGTTCCTATATTTAATTGTTTTAATCTACAAGCTGACTCCTGTTCAGTTCAGTAAACTACACACAGGCATATAAGACTCAATCCTGTTGCATGAATGTAGGCATCCAGCACCATTTGTATGCCCAGTATGTCCTCAGCGATATCCCTCTGAGATGTTACAAAAGTTCAGATCTCTGCTCGATACTTGTCATACCTGACAATGTTGTGTAGGTCTCTGATATCTACAGTAGTATGGCACTCTGTCCAGGCAACTAGATTGAGATATGATGTCTATATCTGAGCTAAGTAGTTGACTCCCTTTATAGACCGTGACAAGAAATAGCACTTGTAGGTTGTGATTCACCTGATCCCAAAGTGACTGCCCACACTGTCAGACAACTAAGTTCCTTAAAGTGCGTGTTTCAAGCTATTGATTGTAAGGCAAATTCAGATGTAAATTGTATACATCCAAATATGGGAAACAAATGTTATCCTTATAAAAAAAAAAAATTGGGGTTTTGTTTGTTTGTTTGTTTGTTTGTTTAGTTTTTAGTTTTACATTTCTGTGAAGAAAATGAAAACACTCACATAGCACGTGACAGGACATGAGTTTTTTTGATTGACAGTCTGCAACTGGTTATTTAAAAAATCTTGCTTCTTATAGAGTAGAACTGGGTTTTATTGAATTTCTCCACTATTACAATGAATGGAAATATGATTGGCTCTATAAAAATATATAGAAGTGGACAATTTACATACAGTTCTATTCTCAAACTTCGATCTTCATAATTAAGAATGCTGTAATTAAATTTTTCTGATCTTGGGCTGATTGCTAAAAATTGGAAATACACAGTCCTGATAATTTGTTGAAGACATCCAATGCTAAACTGTGATTCAAGCTTTTTTAGAAAGTCCATAAAATCCTGTGCACATAATCAATTACCACAGAACACATTTCACCACTTTTATCAAACATTAATAAAAGAACAAGCATTTAATTGTGTGCTAAAGCATGCTCCTGTATTCAGATGTATGCCTGTACAGAAACTAACAGGATCTTCTTTATCACTGTACAGTATTATGCAAGGATATCAACAGTCTTGTTGAGGAATTTTTATTGTACCTTTTGAGATGAATGAAACACAAATTTGTGCTTAAGTATAAAAAGATGTAGCGAACAATGCATTGGGCAGAGTCCTACCACCATAAGCATCTCTACAAGGAGTATGCAAAGATATGGCACAAGCTAATTCCTTATATATGTTTGCACCAGCACCAGTCACATGAAGGTCAACATCAGGTGCCTCAGCCTGGCACTGGTTTCATCCCCCAGTGCCAGCTCTGTATACCAAAAGTGGCCCCGATAACCTATATTCCATAATTGCTACAAGACAGTGCTGTGGTATATCTTCTCTCATCATCTCATTAGGTGTTCCTGCCCTCCATGCCAAATCATTCCTTGGTCACAAATTACCATTGCTGAGCAGTTATGGTTTGAATTTCCCCTTCAGTCTGTAAGTATTCATAACATAGAAGCTACATTTCAGCTGGATCTAACCAGTTTTAAAGCCCGACAGTATTCACATTCAATAAGTTTCAAGTGTTTGAAAGGTTTAGCTACCTTAGTAGCATCCTCTTCAGCAAGAACGGATGGCAAATTATTTACAAAGTTGTGTTTAGAGGGAATGAAAAATCAACCAAGGTAGCTGAGTAGCAGTATGGCGTAATTTCTGTTTTCCATAGTTTTGTGTCTTTGACTCTTCCATTTACCACATCTGGCTGCTCCAAAAATTCCACAGTGCTATCCATCCTGGATTTATGACAAGCACAGTGGTTACTTCTTATAGTACTATTGGAACAGTGCTGGTAGTATTTTACTTGTGCTGGTTCAGTCACGTAGTTGATATGGAAGACCTCAGGGTCCTTAAGCATGTCTTTCATACCTGTCTTGCTTTTGACAAAAGAGTACCTGCAGGCTAACATGGATCTTTAAAGATACCATAAAATTAACTGAAACTATCCTTTATATTTTCTTAGATCAACAACTCTATGGAAAAACTTTCGTATCAAAACATCTCAAAGCAAACCAATTATAATGTTGCTGAAGTCTTTGAGGTAAAGGTGAATCAAGTGGAGGCCAGAAAAAAAAAGAAAAAGTTCAAATAGAATTAACTATTGTTTCCCAGTTATAAGAAATTCACATTACAAGAATGAAACCGTACATGTTCTTTCAGGTTTTTGTTCTCATTGGATTGAACTTGGAATTAATGAAGTAGATAGCAGCATCACCCTGTAAAAAAAAAAATAATCATGGCCATTCACAATGAACAGGCATGCATATAAAAGTAAGGCCAAAAAAAAAAAAAAAAAAAGGATAGTGGAAGAGAGATGTAATTGCAGTTAAAAGATTAAAAAGTAAACTGGAAATGTAAGTATTTTATGTCAGTTTTAAATAGATTGCTTTATTCAAATTTTCTGTCCCTTTCACATTGGCAGTGCATCCTGAAATTAATCAATAGATGAAAATATTCACAAGTTACCAATGGAATTTTCTGTTTTAAACAGGGTGTGTGTGTGGGGGGGATTTATCTGGTTGGTTGGTTTTTTTTACAAGACGTATTTTTAAATGAGCCACTACTGTTCTGCAGACAGTTCAGAAAGAAGTCGCTGGCTAGTGGAACAAAAGGGTTAATACTTGCACTCTTGCTTTTCTGCAGAGAATTTGGTAGAACTGTGTCAAACAGTTCTAGTGAGGAGGTATCTCTCATCTATTGGATAAGATGTTTCTCTCTCCATAAGAATAAAGTCTAAATTCCTCTTGGTATTAAGCATCATCTCTGACTCATCCTTCGTAACAGTTCAAATCAATAAGAGCAAAAGTGTTGAGTGTCTTCTTACTCACTTTCAAATATGAAAGAGTAAGTAGACTTTGTTGTCCCAGATAAATTTTAATCTAGAATGATTAAATTGTTTTTTATTCCCTAAGGAAAATATTCTATCAAACAGGTTAATTAAGAGTGCCAGTAACCAAGCTGTCATTTCTAATCAGGAAATAGCTAGTTGATATGAGTCACTAAATATTGTTCATTGCATACTAAAGAAGCTTGATTCTCTCGTGAGTTACTCCAGATTTTCAAGAATACCTCCACTAGTTAATACAGCCAATAAAATACAGATGATCCAGTGTTATTTTATTTTATTTTATTTTGTTTTGTTTTATTTTATTTTATTATTGTAGATTGTTGGCAATCTGGATAACGGCAGGTTAGTAAAACTAACAAACAGTATAGCAAAAGCCTGCTCTCATTTTCCTTAGAGGAGAAGAAATATCCGTGGAAAGACAAAACATTTATGAATTTAAGAACTGTATAATGATTTCCTGTCTGATAAGTGGATATTGCCAATATAGTCTCTGATTTCTATGATATTGTATCTTTTTAATTGACTTTAGTTAGGCTTGAGGGCCATATAGGAAAAGCAATCAGCTGAGACCTTGAAACTTTTTACAATTGCAGAGGCGGAGTATGAATTCAATAAAAGCAACCAGATGATGAATACTTCATTTAAGAAGAAAAATGGAGTTCTGAATGTCCTAATTAATATCTTCAAAGTTGGTATCCTGTATTTGCATGCCTTACTGAGAGATAAGGCAGTGCAAGGACATATCAGCATGTAGAAAAAAATGTTTTATTCAACACATGCATTTCCATCTTCTACTTCCAAATTAATTCATTACTTTTCTCAAATGTATTAATTTAAACATTTTTAAATTATTAAAATAAGATATTACATCTTGTTCTATATATGATATATAAGCAATTAATTATTATTTTTAAAAAAAATTATGACTGGGTAGACAGTAGCCTGGTGCTTAATGATTTAAGTGTTTAAATACCCAAAAAAGTGCCCTTTTGTTGAAATCGTTGCCATTGATTTAAAGAAGTCAAAATTTTGTCCTGAGAAATGTATTTCTGATAAAGACACTTAGGTTTACAATTTCAGAACATTGTTTGTTATTGATGTTTTTCAATATAAGAGATACTGCCAGCCTGGAAAACATGATTTAACTTCTGCATCACAAATTAAACTTAGAAAAAGATTTACAAATTTTCCATAAAAAGTGAGATTCACTTACTCAATGTTCTTGGGGTTTGGTGTTTTGGTTTGGGATTTTTTCTTTTTTAATCCAGGTTAAACAGAATCATTGATTCATAGAATCATCAAATCATAGAATGGGTTGGGTTGGAAGAGACTTTAAAGATCATTTAGTTCCTCCTGCCATGGGCAGGGACACCCTCCACTAGACCAGGTTGTCCAAAGCCCCATCCAACCTGGCCTTGAACACTTCCAGGGAGGCAACTTTCACAGCTTCTCTGGGCAACCTGTTCCAGTGCCTCACCATTCTCATAGTAAAAAAAATTCTTCCTTATGTCCAATCTAAACCTACCTTCTTTCAGTTTAAAACCATTGCCCCTTGTCCTGTCACTGGAGGCCTTGGTGAAAACTCTTTCTCCTCCATAAACCCTTTTTAAGTATTGAAAGGCTACAGCAACATCTGCCCAGAGCCTTCTCTTCTCCAGGCTGAACAACCCCAACTCTCTCAGCCTGTCCTCACAGGAGATGTGTTTCAGACCTCTAAAAATTTTTATGGCCCTCCTCTGGACCTGCTTTAACAGCTCCATATCTGTGTTGTACTTGGGACCTCAGAGCTGGAGCCAGTATTCCAGATGGGGTCTCACAAGAGGGGTCTCACTTCTTTAATGCAAAAGGAATACTTCTTTTTACAGACAAAACTGAGGAACTCTTTCCTATATATTTCAAAAATATAAGTACTTATGTTCTGTGGAAGAAAATATGAGACTATTTACTGCTCTATTTCTTCATTCATCAGAGTGTACACACATCCAGATGCGAAGACAGATTTTTTCTTTTTTCATGACAGCTTAGACACGAGAGATCCATAAATTACCTAGGAAAAGTTTTTATTTTTCTTTTATTTTCTATCTGGTTTCTCTTTTCCAGGAAAGCACTCCACTGCTACCATTAAACTATTGATTCCATGGTTGATGAAGAAGATGGTGTGGCAAAAGTACTGGCAACCATTGGGAAATCCATTACCAAGGAGATTTTCTTGCATTCTCTGTGTAAGGGAGAAGCAAACATGGGTTGCTCTGCAAGGAAAGGGAGCTCAGGGCAGAGGGTGACAGGGAAGAAGGCAGGACAGTGGACTTGACAGTAAGGGTGCAATCCCACAGCAAGAAGAGCAAAGCAGGCCTGGTGACATTTACCCCACTTCACCAACAGATCACAAGAGAAGTCCACAAAGACCAACAGGTTTGGACCAAGGTAAAAGAAAGAAGTCAGGCCAGCAAGGTGACATCAAGATCAGCAGGCAAAACAGACAGGTTCAGGGGTACCTACACCATAGACAGTCAAAAGAACAGTTTCCCTTCCAGACTGCTTTAATTCTCATCTCTTAAAGTCAGTTCACAGTTCTCTTTAACTGCCTCAACAGTGGTTCTGGTGACATCTCAGATGCTTGAGTGTGCCCCATCCTACCCTCCAGCTACCACCTTAGAGGCACATGGTTCTTTTACCTCTTCTCTGACATATTTTCCAATTCTACAGGGATGCCTTTGACAACTTACAGCATCTCACATGGCACAAGTTGCCTACATTTAAGCAGGTAAACAGTGTTTGTCTGTGTCCATAACAATATATTGCTCATGTTAAACTTTTGTTGTGAAACTGGTGATCTGATTCTTCTCAAAAGTCTTAATATGCAGGTAGGAATGTCAGACTGCCACATAGTGCTGTGCGGGAAGGAGAAGTAAGAAGGCACTGTCATGTTGTGTGTACATAAAAGTCAATAATAGGAGACAAATGCAGAGAAAATAAAAACTCTTATTTTCCCTCCAACCTTTCCATCTGACTTGTATTTTTGCATTCCTAGACTTATTTTTAGAAGTTTTCCAAAATTTTATCTCTGAAACTTTCTTACTGATTTGGAGGTATATTGCGATTTTCTCTCATTGAACAGCTGAACAGTACCCTAGCAATTCAAGGAACAGGTTTTAAAAGAAGGACTTCTTCCAAGGGATGGTGAGCTTGATAACTCATGTGAGATCTCTCGCCTAAGTGAGACTTGATAAATCTCACCAGAAGAGCAGTGAAGAACAGTTATTAACGTGTGCTACCAAAGCATACAACAGGGCATAATTTCTTCAATGGCTACAAGGAGCCAGCACATTATAAAGGTTTTACTGTCCTAGCACAAGAATGAGGCATAAATACAAGTAGTAAGAAGTGTCAGGAAAAGGTTAAAAATTAAACAGGAGTACTACAGTATCAAGGATTCAAATAATGCATCAGGTTCTAGAAGATAGAAAAGATAATTATATACTCAAAATAAAGGATACTGTAAAAAACACAGATAAATGAAATGAGCTAGAAGAGTCAAATAGATTAATTTTTGCTGCCTGGTGGACATAACATTAACTGTACATGTCAACTACATCAAAAAAGTATGTGAAAAGTAGAAAATTCACTTTGCCTGTGGATAAACTGATTATGTGGCAAGCAGTATGGTGTGGATGCAAATTTAGCATACTTGAAAAGCAATAACAGGGAGAGGATGTTTGTGGTATCTACAATGAAAACCAATTATAACAAATAGAAATTGGTGCTCCTTTAATGGTATTTTCTTAAAGAGTGCCATACTAATATATTTTGTGTCTAAATACTGCCAGAAAGCAACACTGTTAAATTTTACATAACTATTTCATTTAGTGAAACTGCTTTGACTGAGAGTGGCTAAAGGCTCACGGGAAATTTTAAAACAGATTGCAAACTCAACATAAATTCCCTCTGCAGAACAAAAGATCTCACAAGTGACATGAGATAAAATTATAATCCCACTCACCTGATATACTTTAACAAATGTTAAAGAATGAAAAATCATGACTAAAACCCAAAAAGTAATATGTGGAATTTTAGCAACAAACGGAAATTAGAAATGGTATTCATTTTTTAACTGTCAGGCTCACTTTAATTTAAGCTTTTTAATAACTGGATTAACAGTGGAGGTTGTTTCTTTCCCTTTCCCTTTCCCTTTCCTTTTCCCTTTCCCTTTCCCTTTCCCTTTCCCTTTCCCTTTCCCTTTCCCTTTCCCTTTCCCTTTCCTGCCCTTGCCCTTGCCCTTGCCCTTGCCTTTTTTTGCCTTTTTTTGTCAGCTCACTGACAAATGAGGAATAATACAGAACATATTTCACTGTTTCTAGCATAATCTAAATTGAATTTCTTACTGTTAGGTGTCCTTCAAAATTTGTCTTCTATTTATTTAATATGGTAACAGAATACAATACAAATAATATACTAGTTTCTTTAAAAAAACTATTAACATCTAAAGAAAATTTACAGTTATTAATTTTTATCTCTCTGTTGTTTTGCAACAATGATAAAATAAGCTGTTATTAACTCAATCTTAAGATTTAAAGGTACAATGCTTTGAGTCAGCTTAAAGTATAATATAGGCTGAACTGGTGAACCTAGCCCCATGATAAATCTCTGAATCACACTATAGCTATATATCTTTCTTTTTATGATTTCTGTTGCTTTTCTTCGTTTATATATATCCATATTGTAGCCTGTGTTTGTTTCAGCAGACTAAGTGATATGATGTAGTTCATAGTTTAATAACACAAATGATTTTCAGTTTTCCCATGTGAAAAGAATGTAGTAACAGAAAAACAATGGAACATCCATCAAATTTATTGGAAATGCAATTCAAAATATTGCAACATCTTAAAAATCACATAAAATTACTATATGTTAGAAGAATTGGAAAAAATTATAAAAATTATTAAAAAGTGGGAAAAAATATGAGTGCTCTTACTGATGGATGAAGTGCTGGACCTTTTCTAGGAAATAAAAGAAATGTTAATTACTAGTTTTGCTTTTATTTTTTCTTAAATAAAGCAGGGATGCATCTTCACAGAACCCTGGAGAAACTTTAGGAATGCACTTTTTTTGTTTTTTGTAATTCAGAATTAGAAGATAAAAGTGTTTAAAATCCCTGTACTACTATTGAAATATGTTTAAATATGTTTTATTGATTTATAAATCTTTAAGTTTGCAACTAAAGTATTCTAGCTGAAGTAATGTCAGTCTGTGCGTCTAGCTGTGAACTCTTTCATGAACATAACTGACAAAAGTTTAATGCTCTGATACTATAGAATAGTTCTGGAAGGTCTAGAAAATTATTAGGAAAAGTATGCTGTAAACAAAAAAGTTTCTTGCATGCATGATATGTTTGTAGGCACTTCTCTTCTTTGTAGGCGATTTCTTATTTACCAGTAATAGAACATAGAAAAATAAGTATAGAATCTGGAGAGGGTGCAAGAAAAAAATTTATTCTGCATTGACTCTAGAATATATTTCATCCATCCAAGGTTGAAAAATAATGCAATTCAATATAGTATGTATTTCAGGATTTCTTTTCCTATTCATATGATTATTTTAGGGATTATAATAGCATATTACTATTCATAGTAACAAAATATTATTAAGGGTAAGCTATTTAATTTCACATAATCACTACTGATTTTATGTTCCCTGTGATCAATTGTACCTCACTTACCCTGCTTCTGATATCTTTAATTCCTTTTGTTATTGAACCTGCTATACTGTTGGGGGATGTGAGAAATACTGATCTTCATTAAAATAGTACATGATAGGAAATTCTTAATGATGATAAGACTATCCCCCTAAGAATAGAGAAATGAACAACAAAAATATATAGTATATAGTACCTTATACTATATAGTATATAGTACCTTAAAGAATTACCATCTGTTATCTGAACCACCATAGGTGACTATTTGCATGACCTGAGTTCATACAAATCACAGGAAATGTTAGCTTTGTATTATTTGGGAAAGATTTGTAGTATTGTCCTGTTTTTGGCAGGGCTGGAGTTACTTTTCTTCCTAGCAGCTGGTATAGTGCTGTGGTTTTGATTTAGGATGAGAATAATGTTGATAACACACTGATGTTTTAGTTGCTGCCAAGCAGTCAAGGTGTTTTTAGCTTCTCATACTGGCCTGACAATGAGAAGTTGGGAGGTGCCCAAGAAGCTGGGAGGGGACACAGCCAGGGCAGCTGACCCAAAATAGCCAAAGGGATATTCCATACCATATGACTTCATGCTCAGTATATAACTGGGTGTTGGCTGGGAGGTGGCGTGGCTCAGGAACTAGCTGAGCATCAGGTCAAGGTGGTGAGCAATTGTGATGTGCATCACCTGTTTTGTGTATTCTATTATTATTAGTGTTGCTGTTATAATTATCCTCTTTCTTTTCTGTCCTATTAAACTGTCTTTATCTCAACCCACAAGTTTTACCTTTTTTTTTTCCCTTTTTGATTCTCTCCCCCATTGCACTGGGGAGTGTGTGTGCATGTGTGCAGAGGGGAGGCAGGAAGGGGAGTGAGCAAACAGCTGTGTGGTTGGGTTAGCTGCTAGCCTGGTTAAACCATGACAAGAATATATGGTATTCTTCATGTATTTGATTTAAAATCTCTTAAAAAAAAAAAAAAAAAAAAGTTCAAGATATATGTGCCTGTGTATAAAAGCTGTCAAAACAGGTTTGAGTTTTGGTGGTCTGTTTTGAGGTTTGCTTGTTTCCTTGTTTTGCTTGTAAATTATTTTAATTGCAATTATTTCTTTATTTTAATGCATATTCTGTAGAGAACTACATATTTCAATGTGGCATGTTATTTATAAATTATTGAATTTTTTAGCATCTTTGTTCCTTAGAAGATCCTCTCTATCTTTTTATTTGTCAAAAACAAATTAGCAAGACTATCTTAGCTGATATGGTATGTAAAAGAACAAGAACCTGTTTTGCAATAGCTGTATGTTTGGAATTTGAAAATTGTTTTTTTCCAGTAATATGGTTTGTATTATTGAAGGATTTTTTTTTTCTTATTATTTTGAACATAATACATCAAATGCTGAAAGCTGTAATTTTATGCCCAGTGTTTTGAAGTCTGGAAAATATCTGTTACCATGTTTAATACTCATAAACCAATTTCATCATTGATTAAGAATCCTACGGTGTTGTCAAGGAAAAAAAAAAAAAAGCAAGGCAAAGCAGGGCAGGACAGGGTACGGCAGGGCAGGGCAAAACAAGACAAGGCAAGGCCCCTTAATGTATACTTCACTTGCCTAGGTACTTCTGTAAAATAACCTTAATTATTCACTGTGTCCAAAGTTCCAGCAATCTTTTAAATTTGTAATTATTTTATTTTGTTTTCAAATAAATAATTTTCTTTCTATCAGTCCCAATGAATTTGGGGCTTATTCTGTAAAAAGTAAGAGGGCTTTTTGTTTCGTTTCGTTTTCTTTCTTTTTTTTTTTTTACTCTTTTCTTTGAGAAAAAAACCTATATCCAAAGTTCAGCTTGAGCTGCCTGATGAAGATCTGAAGTTAATCAAAGGTGATGTGTCTTCAGATGCAAGGCTTAAATCGAAGTATATTTTGAATTCTGAATACATCTTATTTAATTGAAGTAGGAAGAAAAGCAGTAACCTTATGAAAGATTAGTGCCAGAGAAAAGTAATGGGAAAATCAATCCAGTTTGTCTGATTGAAGGACTTCATTTTCATTCATCTGAACCAATCCTTCCAAAAAAAACGTGCTTGTGTCTTTCATGCAGACAGTGGTGTCTAAATTCAGAATACCTAAACTAAATGTCTAAGCTCCTTTTAGACTAACCAAAATAACAAGGTGGGCTTGCTTCATTTGCCTAAATGTCAGTATCTGATACCTTATGAGATATCTCAGACTAACTGAATTATTCACACAATGCTGGCAGATTTGATGTAAGACTGATGGAGAACTCATACCTGTAGGGTGACAGCCAGAGGCCAGGATACCCTGCAATAGCTCAGATGGCCAAGATATCTGTGTTTGTCTAACTAATTCACACCTAGCAGTGTCTGATGAGCTGTTTGACTGCCTAAAAGTAGCCAAAACATTTATTTTAGGTCATCTGAACAGCTATCTGGCAAGTTTTGGGGGTTTGATTCTGCTTTTTCTGGAGAGATAGTCAGAAACAACTACTCACAGCTACACAAGATTTAAAACTTCTGTCCAAAGTTCATGGTTTTCTGGCTTAACAAGCCCTAGCACTAACAGATCCATGCTATTAGTCTTTGTCACCATCGAAGTATAAACCTAGATAAGTAGAGAGGTTAGTGCTGTCTCTTCAGTCTTAAAAATTGTGCAGAATATGTAATAAACAAAAAAACCCTTCAGAAATTCCTTTTAATCTTTGAAAGAAGAAGAAAGCAGAGGAAATAGCAGCAATGCTAAATGAAAGTTAGATTTTATATAGAAGAACTTATGTATGATGGTCTTCTAGTATTATTAATTAAACTATGGGATGTTTATTGTACAGATCATTTTCAAGCCTGCACCATACTTGTATTGTACCCAATCCACTTTGACTTTATGCTCTGTTATTGGTGGGGCTCTTTTTACTCGGATGATTATGACTGGCATGCATTTTAACAAGATGTTTGGCAGCCATCAAGTGATAAATTCAGGAATCCTCTAAAAACTGCTTTGATAGTATTCACCTAGCCAAAAGATACTGATTAAATTCAAGGAGGTAGTAATTTATAAATGAAATAAAAACAAATGAAGAAAATACAAAAGAAATACCAGTAACCTAGCTTTAAGAAATCTATAAAGTAACCTACAAAGAATCAGTCATATTAAACAAAAACTGCTTTAGATCCACCTGGTTTAATTTTAAGTGTTTAACTTAGATTCCAGTTAAGAACTTGATCACTCTTGATCTTAGCAAAGGCAATAGAGATAAGCTTCCTTTATTCAGAGATTTAATCAGGAATGCTAAATTCAAGATTAATCTGTAGAGGTGAATATTACCCACTAGTGCTTATCCAGGTCTCCTGAACAGCTGTACATGGCCACATCTTCTACTAAGAGCCTATCTTATTGTTCTCAAGAAGATGGAGGTGTCTAATATTTCTTTTCTACTTTCCCAAATTTTTAGTGAGGCAAATGTCCTTTGTGTTCTGAAGATATCTCATAGAGGCCAGTGAAGGGAGGGGCTCTATACGTTGGACAGACTGAGCTTTGGTTTATAGGTCTTCAAAGGCATCCACTTTTTTCATTCTCTTTTCAGTGAACTTGATAAAGTTGTACTGTTGTTTTTGGTAGACGTAAAATATTGATAAGGAAGTTCTTGAGGTGGGCCCCTAATACAGGCTGGATTCTTCAGAACATACACAAATTTACAGATTATTAGTGCTTTACCAGTAAATATTTACATTTAACCTCTTCAGCAATATCTTCGAAGCATATCTATGAATCAGGTCTATCACAACAAATAACAGTTGAACCACATATACTGTATTTAATACTTGAAATCTTCAAACATTAAAGTTTGGGTTTTGGGTTTTTTTCTGTTTATGCAAAAGGTCAGATCAGAACATAAATACACCTGATGTTCTAAAATTCTACAAAGGTATTAATAAGAATATTTTGGACCAAATCTTGAGACTATTATACTGTAGGAAGTAAATGTAGGCAGGCTAGCACTACTATAGGCAAACCCAAAGACATTTTTCACAGGTAATTATTTTGTAACTTATTTGCTTTTTAAATAATAATGTTTTAAGATAATTTGAATTACACTGTGCCTTTTAAGAAACATAATTTTGATGGCAGAGTTCAGGTTATTAAATAAAAGAGTTACTTTAGTCAGAGGAAATTGTGGTGACTCAGTGCATTGTAGACTTTTGGTAAAAAAAGATCAAGAATTCAAGAGGAATTAGGCTAAAAATGCATGTTTGATTTTTTTTAAATTATTCTTATTTTTTTTCTGATCATGGTTTCTCTATAGCAATTAATAATCTTTAAGATTTTATTTGATGTCTCTTAAAGTTTTGCAGTTTTTCAGTTCTATGAATGACATGACCCTGTAGGCCAAAATCCAATGGGGTGGTTTGGGGCTTGGACATTTTTTTTTCCCTTTTTTTCTGCTAGTGCTCAAACATGAAATGTAATTATAATTTTCCTAAGCTGCCTCAGTGTTTTTTGTCAGTCAGTATCACTCACATTGTTATTTTATCTGGCAGTGGACTCCTGGCCTGTCATGACAGCGAAAATGAGAGGGAGGATCTCTTCACCACTGAGTCACTGTGAAGACACAGTTGGAAACAAACTGTAAGTTTAAATCATCATTGCTAGCCTGCCTTTTCCATTTACAGGCATGACAAATACAGGAAAATATTGTGCAGTACTAAGAAAATTGCATTGTTATTTATTGTTAGACCTATTGTTTTTTGAATTATTAGCTTCTGTTAAAAGTCTTCAGAATAACATTTCATTCTGATTCATATCTGTAACTGACTGGAATCAATCATGGAAAAATAGAAACAGCAGTTTCATATTTGTAGAGGAATAGAAAAAAATCCTATGCTTTAACACACACAGCATTTTATATGGATAATATCCATGTCCCTGTTCTTTCTTTTTTTTTTTTTTTTCATTATTTTTTATTTATTTATATGTAGACAACTTGTTTAAGTCAAGGGAAAATGAATTTTATGTGTTTGTCCTAAGTGAATGGAAGAGTATGAAACTTTGAGCTTTGGGTTTTGTTTTATTACTTCTATTATTTTTCATTTTTCACTGTTCATCTTCCATTCTAACCTTTAATTAGTTGATCAGGCTAAAACTGTTAAACACAGAAGTTCTGACAAATTCCCTACTATTGCCAGAAACTAAAAAATAAAAGTTTTTTTTTCATTAATTAACATACATTAGAGAGGGAAGATGTTATAGTTCTTAACAAACTAGAATTCTGAAAATGCTATCCATCTCACAGGTAATATAATGGTAATGACTGTCATTCATATCATTTTGCTCCTATTACTAGTCCTATTTAACAGTCTATAATAAAAAAAATCTTTACATATTCCATGTGTAAATGATGATTTTAAAGTTAACAGTAGTTTCATCCTACTTTATGTTAGATGTCATGAAGATGGGGGTGGTGCTGCTTTGCAGAGCATCATGTCTGCATTTAGGAGCCTACAATAAAGTCAAGTATTATCTTAACTCCATTGTAGTCCAAGCAGCTCTTGCATCTGTTTGCTTCAACACAGGTAACGAGTACCATGAAAGTATATATAAACCAGACCTGTGGGAGGGAGTCTTATGCCATTCTGAACTGGAAGATGAAAGACAGGCAAGATCTCATAGAGTGTCTCAAATGGCACTCAACACTTTTGTTTAAGACTCTGCGTCAAGCTCCTAATCAACCCAGTAAATATTGACTAGACAGCTATTCATTTCATCTTAAAGTAGATATCAGGTCTGCTTAACTGAAAAGCTCTTTGGTTTCTACGTGCCATATTAATGTGATCTAATCTCTACATATGTAATGCAAGCATAGGTTCATACCTACATACAGACATCTACGTAGAGATATTTTATATATGTGCTTAAGTCATAGAATTATAGAATGGTTTGGGTTGGAAGAGACCTTTGAAAGTCATTTAGTCCTTTGAAAGTCATTTAGTTCAACTCCCCCTGCAATAAGCAGGGACATCTTCAACTAGGTAAGCTTGACCTTGAACTTTTCCAGGGATGTGGCATCTAGCACCTCTCTGGGCAACCTGTTGAGTGTTTCACCACCCTCATTGTAAAAGACTTCTTCCTTATATGTAGTCTGAATCTACCCTCTTTTATTTTAAAACCATTACCCCTTGTCCTTTCGAAACAGGCCCTACTAAAAAGTCTGTTCCCATCTTTCTTATAAGCCACCTTTAAACATAGAAAGGTTACAATAAGGTCTCCTCAGAGCCTTCTCTTCTCCAGGCTGAACAACTCCAACTTTCTCAGCCTGTCCTCATAGGAGAGGTGCTCCAGTCCTCTGATCATTTTTGTGATGCTCCAACAGCTCCATGTCTTTTGTGTGCTGAGGATGTCCCCTAGCAGGACAAGAGCCTGCAAGCACGATGCCTCCTGTAGCTGGAGTTAAAAGGCTTTGTCAATAGGCTCCTCTTGATGGGCAGCCTATAGTAGACACCAAACACAAGGTTCCCTTTGTTGCCTTGGTCTCTAATTCTTACCCATAAGCTTTCAGCCTGTTTGTGGCTATTCTTCAGAGACAGCTCTTCACAATCTATACATATCCTGATGTAGAGGTCAGCTCCTCCACCCCTCCTTCCTTCCCTGTCCCTTCGGAACAGCCTGTAGCCATTGACAGCCACACTTCAGTTGTGGGATTCATCCTACCATGTCTCAGTAATGGCAACTAGGTCATAAATGCATACAACTAAGTCCATCCAAGAGATTCAGTGACATACACATGGCTTATATAGTGTCATCTTAGTTATGGTGGGGTAGATTATCTGGCCTCCGGCTGCCCCTTGCTTTCCCTTGGCCACCAATGCAAAAGGTATCTGCTAACTATCATATCTAATGATCTTATGCAGAAGTCTATAACACCTTCACGTATGTCAGGTGACACTAGACATTGATGCTCAGGTAATTCAGCACCATGCTACAGGATACCCATATAAATAGTGCAGAGGAGAAATATTCGCAGCAAGTGATTGATCCCATCTGTATTAGGTATCTCTGGTTGTGTACCTCAGTTGGCTGTTGAAGTATGATTGGTATTTACCTTAGAATATATACCGAATTTACATATGACTGAAATTAATGTAGATTAATCCCGCTCCTTGGTTGATGAGGAAGATGGTGTTTGGCTTTTTTGTGTTGCTTTTATTATTATTATTATTTATTTATTTATTTATTTATTTGCAAACTGCTTATATTCATATCTCTAGCCATCAGGCTTTAGAGCAATGTGAAAATGATATTTAATTATTACAAAAGTTTTGCTTTATTTGAGCAGAAATATAAATACATATTTATATCAGAAAAATATGCATTGCAACTGCCACAATTCTTGCTTAATTTCTATATGGAATATTATGCTTTACTGAACTCTGAAAAGGCCTGTCTTGAAGCCCAGTGCTGAGAACAAGTAACTGCCCTTCAGCTTTGATGGCATTCAGATCTACTCCTAAAGGCACACACAGGTCTGCATTTATGACAAGTATCTTCTAAAAGAAGACATAATGGGGATCAGATTTTCTTTTTATTAATAGAATTTGTGTCTTGTTTTGACACAGGGTCTTCATCTACAAACTCATTTTCATGTTTTTGGTTTGGTTTGGTTTTTTAATAAGCTATGGAGTAGCATGTTGGTTTGTATCACATAATGGAACACTAGGAAAATCCATGCGACATTAAGCATATTGCTCTTTGTAAGGTTGAAAGCATAGCACACAGTTCCAAATGCCTAACTGATCTCAGAGATGATCTTCTAGGAACATATTCATAAAAATCAAAGAAGTATTAAGTCACTGTTGTGAAAGCACAACAAATAAAAAGTATATAGGTCTCCCTGTATGGTATTGACACATATTGTACATCTTTATTACACTCTCTGTATGCATTAGGCAGATAATAATTTTAGTTAAGTGGGAATGGCTTTAAACTAAAAGAGGGTAGTTTTAGATTAGATATTAGGATGAAATTCTTTACTATGAGGGTGATGAGACACTGGAACAGGTTGCCCAGAGAGGTTGTGGAGGCCCCCTCCCTGGAAGCGTTCAAGGCCAGGTTGGATGGGGCTTTGGGCAACCTGGTCTAGTGAAGGGTGTCCCTGCCGATGGCAGGGTTGGTTGGAAATAGATCGTCTTTGAGGTTTCTTCCAACCCAAACTATTCTATGATGATCTCATTCTATGATTCTTTTGATTTGTTAGTTTTTATTTCTTCATGGTGTCATGAAGACATTTAGATGACTACAGATACATTATAAAATATGTGTTCAAATATATGTATTCAAATGCATACATTCAAATATAACTTTTAAATCTTTCTCTTTTTTCCTTTTTTTTTTTTTTTTTTTTACACAGTGCACCAAACTATCTCTAATTGAACTGCTCTGACTTAAGAGGAATTACAATTCCATTGTACAGTGAATAGATTGTCATACCCAATTTCATCTTCTACAATGTAAGACAACTAGTCAAAGTCATTCAGTTCTGACACTTTTGTAGTCCATTTCTAGAGGGTCATTTACCCTTCTCTTCCCTCAGTGGAGAGGAAAGCTTGATGACTATCTTAAGACTGGATATCTCATTTCAAATTACAATTAGGTGAGGTGATTCTCAGCATTAAGTTTTTCATATCTTTTCAGCTGATATTTCAAAACAAAGTAGATGCAAAGAAAATCACTAGGTTTTGATTTTTTTTCTTTTAAAGGTAAAGAAATACATGATTCTTGTTACCTGTATTTTTATTTTGGATTATAGTTTTTATTATTCATTTTACTATTTAATGCTGTATTTTAAATGAGGTACAGAATTAGTCTTCAAAATTCATAGTGTAACATTATTTTTTTAAGAGCAATGCTATATATTCAGGTTATTTAATATGTTTGATCAAATTAGGCACTGTAACATTTGCAGGTGTATGTTAAAGGAAGTTAATAACAGACAATCGCATACCAGTTCTTTAACTGAGCACCAATAAAATGAAACTTGCAGCTAATCTGCAAAAGCAGCAGCAACCAGGACAAAAAACAAGGGAAAAAAAAAGACAGCTAATTTAATAAAAAGTTACTGTAGGGAGAAAAATTCAGAGACAGTTATCTTCTTTTCCTTTTCTTTCTGCATAGCTTTAAAGTAGCTTAGTGCCTAGTAAAGTTTTCCCGATGGTTTCCTGAGTGAGCCGTGCTTTGGCCTCCAATACTATCTCCCCTTTTAGCTCATCAGCTTCTTCAGACTCCCGTTGCCCATACTTCAAAGTCCACCTTCCACATTCTTCATGCACCATCCTGTTTCTAAGACTCTGATACTCTGTTGCTGTAAGAGTCACAGAGGTTGGCAGATGAACACAAGAATTTTACAGTAGCACCACTCTTTCCTTAAGACTCATGACAGTGTTGAGAGTCTGGAATAAAGCAGAAACTAAAAGCATGCAATCCAAGAGTTGAGTAGAAAGTTAATATTTTTATTTATCGTCATGGGACAAAATGGGAGAGGAGCAGAAATCTTTATACACAACCTTCTAAATTGCTGTCACTACATTAATGTATATTATCGCACGCTTCTAGGCATTCCTTTGTTCTCCTCGATTTTCTGTCACTTGATTGTCTATCTCTTATTTCCACTCTTCATGGTAATTCTGAGTCTATTTAGTTTATTTTTTGCTTGCCATTTTCTCAACTTAATGAAAGGACCTAATAAAGAGAATCTACCTTTTTCAGTATAAAACACAGATTAGACTATGAAAGACATGGTATGATTAATGTATGATGGAGCACAGCTGGTCAGTAATACTCAAACTGGATACTAGGGAATCTGCAGACATCCTTTGTGTCACAATAATAAAAGAGGATTTTAGCCTCTAACTTGCACAACACAGCTGCCCCATGATATTCAAGTCACTGCATAGTTTTATCAAGATTAAATGTCTAGACAGTTTACTGCTTACATTAGCATCATTAGAATGTAATATTTCCTTCTTCACAATCTGTACTTAAGTGGAAAGAGAATGTCACTGCATATTTTCTTAATCTTCATTAAAGATTGAGCAATCAATTCCTTTATTCATTGGAATTTCAAATTACTTCCCTGGATGAGAAAGAAGATGCAACCTGTTACTGGCACTTGTGAAGTTTTATACAGGAACAGGAATCAGGTGCTTACAACTTGAAAAAGAATGTGGGGTTATGGTTAACCTCAAGAAGAATATTAGTCAAAAATACCACCCTGTTGGGGGGTGGGGGAAGACCAAAATCCTATTGCAAGCTGAAGTTATGACAGTGAATTTTTTCATTCTGCTCAGCCCCAGGTAGGCCCTATGTTTGAGAAAAGATGTGGTCTATTCTCAGATGGCTCAGAAGAGAATAAAGAGCATAATTCAGAGGGCTAAAAAACATGAGGTGACATGAGGCCTACGAGTCAAAGCTGAAGAGATTTGATAACTTTAGAGTGGGGGTTTTAAACTATGATCTGCAGATCAAGGAGAGAGGTTTTTGCTCAGCACTTTAAAAGAATATAAAAGACATAAAAAGCAAGCTTAATATTGATAGGCTTATATTAGCTGTATAAAAAACTTCATTTCCATTGAAAATTTACTGATCCACCAATTGAAAATATTTGAAATTTTTTTTGTTTGGGACAGCAAAAAGTTTGAAATAAGTTTGCTTATCCCCATAGAATTTGTGGTAGAGGTTTACTTTTTCAATTGCCATGGTGATACAAGGAGTAGGAAATCTGAATTTTGGAAGCCTATGCCTTTAAACAGCTCTTGGGTCCCACTCTTTTTGGCTTCCAGAAAAATTTAGAATGTTTCAGAAACAAAACAAAACAAAAAAAACCCCAACAACAACAAAAAAACCCACCAAAAACTTCTGAAAGTAAAGTTTTCTGTACTTCAGAAAACACCTACAACATGGGCTCTTTCATTACTGTTCCTCTGATAGTCAGCCACTACAAAAGGAATCAACAGGTTGCAGTTCTAGGACTCCTCAATGAGTTGCTTGAACCTTTAAAACTGCACTTGTGCAATTGAAAGGTTGCTTCACATTCCTCATTCATCAAGGCTTCCAAAGTCATAGGTTTGTATGGGGACATTTCTCATTTGAGCTGTGAAACAGATAATGAAGCATATTATTTCTTAACACAACACCTTGATTTCTGTTATAGGCAGTAGAGCCAGGGAAGCTCACTACACCTAGGGAAACTCAGTTACAAGGAATTTTAACAGTCACATTTTCAAAGTTTATGTGAGTTTCATTAATTTGAATTTTGTTTATGCTTGAAACTGCTTTTGAATGTATAAAGCTGAAGCCATGAGCCCCAGTTTTTGAAAATCAGCTCCTAAGAATTATCTGTGTCACTCAGAGCAAGTATGGAGGGTAGAATTGTCTTGTTTTTTCATTCCTCCTGATTTCTCTGAGGATCTGGCATGAATTAATTTACATTCTCCCTTTTTGAAGAATTTGATCTTTTCTTAAGTGTCAAGGCATACAGTTCATCAAAAGAGCTCTAGTACCCTTAGGCTGGGATTCTAGAACTGCTCTCAAGTCTATATACTCCTGTCCTCAAGCTGAAATGTAGACATGAATGGAGAAAGAGTCTGACAGAAACAAATTATATTTACTTAAAAAAATGAGAAAATGTATATATAACTTCACAATTACTGCCAAAAAAATATATTTTTTGCACTTAATTTTATGCATGCATACAACTATGTACTACCACCATTCTTTACACAATATGTTGTTTAAACTGTACTTTCTTTAGGGCGGTAATTTGTCATCTTCAATATTGTGAAATGCAGCATTTAATCATTCTGGTCCATAAGCATAATAAATGGGGAGCTAATATGAGAAGTGGTATTGCTGCTTAAGCAAGAGAATACTAACTTATTTATTTTTTGTGTAAATTGAGAGCATTATATATCAGCACTGCTGCAGTAAAATCTCCATAGAGAAATCAAATAGATGGTATAAGTATTCTAATGCTACATTTGATCACTGTGAATGCAAATATCTATGCCATCATCTAACAAAGCATGAGTTAACATGATTCTGTATGGTTTTAATTTAATTTCTCCCCACTTTCAGTTTAATGCAAAACTTTCAGATTTATATGAAACAATTTAGGACCTACTGGGGAATTTATTTCTGTCAAATAATTTACAAAAATTTTGAAGTTCACAACAAACTGCACTCTAGAGGGGAATAGAAAGCAGTAGAGACTTCAAAAACACTTTCTGTTAGGTATCATAAAATTCATTATCATTATAAATGCACACACTGTGCTAAAAAGAAATTTAATTTCTTACAAAATTCCCATAATATAGATTTGTGTCACAATGGGGTATACGCTATTTTAAATTCTGTGAGTTTTCATGATCACACTAGTTAGCATGAGGAGAGCTGTACTATTTTGAATGAAAAAGAACCAGTACTTGAATATCTAGAAATCTTTGGGAATGTTCACACATTTTTCAGAATCAATATTTACACTATACGTAATTTAGCATATGGGTCAGCTATAGCCATTACGTTTCCCTATTGGTACTACCTTCTGACAGGTATCAGTCGAATATATTATTTACTAGAATTTACCTCGGAGAAAGGAGCTTATATATAAATGTAGGAATGCTTGAAATGTTACCTACTTTTCATAATTGAAAGCTAGATCAAAACATTTGTAACATAATGGAATATTTTTTTCTGTTGGGATGGAGAATTTACATAGCTTTTTTTCTTCTTTGTTTTTTCTTTTTTCTCCACTTCCCTCTCCCAACACAAATGGATGCACTGAAATACTACAGAAAGGACAGGTTTATTTTGTTCAATTATAGGCTAGTATAAAATGAAGGAAAGTCCTTAACATTTTTTTTCCTCGTAGGATTTATCGTATTTTTTTCGGGCTTTAGCATTTACATAGGGTTTAGCTATTTACTGGCTATGAATCAAAATGTCACTCTTTTTGATGTTGAATCTTTGCTAGCATGAAGCCCAAACGAGGAGGTGGGACAGTTATTGTTATGGCATATGAAAGAATTTGTTCTCTCTTTTATCTATATTATCTCTGTGGTTTCCAGTAAAGATCTACAAGATCCAAAGTGACCTCTCCACTTACATCCGCCTTCCATCTTCTGGCCCTTGTTCCTGCCTGTGACTCCATTTCTTCCCACTTCAACACCATGACTTCTCGAGCCCTGCTGTCCTTTCTCCTGTTTCTTTTCCTAACAATATAAGCATACTGTAATATCCAGCGGCTTCTGAAAGTCAACCCTTCATTCCCCCTTTCTTTTCTGTATCATTTCTTCCCTTCATCGGTGAACTCCTTGAACTCATAGATTATAGCAATTGCCTCAAGTTCCTTTCCTCTCATTCCAACATAGATCCTCTCCAATTTGACTTTTATTGTGCACCAAGGATGTGCTAACATCAAGGCCTACAATGACCTCTCCATGTCAAGTCTCAGGGCCTTTGCTCCATACTTGAACTCTGCTGTTTTTATCATGACTGATCATACATTCCTTTTCAAAATTATGCCTTGCCTTTGCAACTCTGTCCTCTCCTCACCATTTAACTACTCTGACTTGAACATGTAACAGATGGGCCACAAGTGGGAAAGAAAGGGAACTGTACTGGACTTGTAAAGATCTGTTAACTAAAAATACAGATCTTTTCTGAAAAAGACCCTGTCATATTGCAATGTGAAGTTCTTAATGTAAGCAACAAAGGCCTGCTTCTCCATGGCCTCTATAGTTCTGTCATCTTCAGCAGATTTCTATTCCACTTTTTTTTGAGTTGAGACGTGGCAAAGGCAGCCAACAGCATACTATCACCCTGTTCAGGAGTTTTGGGGTTTTTTTTTAGATGTACAGATAGCCCTAAAGTACCATCTTGTGAGACAATATAGCAGGGTTGCACTACTATAACCTTTCTGCGAGGCTTCTGAAGCAAACAGAATTTAAGGTGCAGGGGAAAAAACAAACCACTTCCTTGTAGCTAAGTGTATATATATATATATATATGTATATATATAAAACTTTAGTCCCCTAAACCATAATGAGTTCATCATTTGGACCAGGATGATCAGTGAGGTCCTATAACTTTAGTTTTTTATTAGAGTTGATTCCTAGTTTTGAATTCAGTATCACCATAAGCTTCTAGAATTATTTTAGGATGCTGTCAAGACAGTTCAAGTTCTTCCCAACTTTAAAGAATTGCTAAGAGAATGTTAATATGAAAGATATGAAACATAAAAGCTCTGTGAAGTCAGAAATAGTGTGGATTTGAGTTTCAAATATTTTTCACAACATTACTTCAGTATTTCTTTGGTATTTTGAACATTATCAGGCTGCAGTTAGAAAGATAATATGACACTTCAAAAAGAAGAAAATTTTATTCCAATTATTTATTTTACCTGTAATCCAGGAAACACATTTAGCGCTCCAGCTGAAGAAATAAAACTTGACTTACATTTTATCCCCTGGAAAAGAAGACTTATCTACCCTTCTGAAAAATTGAATTCATTCTAATTATTATATAGACATATTATAATCACTTGCACAAAAGTTCTGAAGAAAAACAAAACTCAGCTGCCAGAAAATGAGAGGGATAACATGGAATAGTGTTTTAAAGATCTGCAGTATTTATCATCATATTCAACTTTTCACTTACAAAATCACAATGTGGCCTTGTTTTCTAAGAAGTAAGGTATTTAGCATAAATATTGTTTTAACTCTGATTTGGAGTGCTATGACTATATAATACACCATAAAATATGAGGAGAAGGAAGGGACAATGGCACAGGAATTAAGAAGACAAATAAAATATGATATCCAACAAGATTATTTTGCACAGCAGAAATGTCTGATTTTTAGTTTAAAATGTTGAGTACGTATTACTTGCTGTGGGAAATACTGTCAAAACATCAACGTGTGTCAAGATCTTTCTTAGGCACTAGTCGCCATAACATGTAGGCACAAGAGCAAAAAATCTGGAATAGCATAAAGCCAAATCCTTACTGAGTCCTATTTGTATCTCCCTTGTCCCTAGTTTTGCAAGTTTAAACAACTATTCTTACTCTTGGTGATTGTGTCAGCCTCTTTTCCACTTTTCCTTTTCTATGTTTCTGTCCATAGCACTCCTTAAAACCTATTGTCTCCCTTCTACTCCCAGGAGCTGATCTACTGGTCATGCTTGCTGCACACAGGAATAAAAAACTGTGTAACGAAACACCTGTTGAGAAAAGAAATCAGTTGCCAAAAAAAAACAAACAACCAACAAACAACTGCTTTTTTGTCCTTGGAAATACTGTCTCCAATGATAGGTAGACTACTAACTCTGGAGGCATATCATAACTGTAAAGCTGTAATAACAGCCAGAAAGAGCTAACTGAAAGCAGTTCTAGTTTTATTTGCTAGTTCAAAGAGGGGTCAACACAGCATTGTAAAATATAAATAAGTAGTAAAGACTGATTCCTTTAAACAAATATGACTTTCAGAACAAGGCTAAAAAATGGAGATATTGTAACTATCAAGCTGTCACCTGAACAATGCTTTAACTCCACATTGCTGAAATTTAATAACATGGAAGAAGCAGCTCTTCAAAGGGTTACGTAGCACATCTTAGGGCATTTTGTTTCTTTCATTACTCTTTGCTTGTTTGTATGAATAGATTTTATTGACACTCTCCTCAGACACTGTCTATGTGAAATTCTGATTTATTTTGATACTAATGAACTAAATATTGGTAGGGACATTCTTCTGACTCAGATGCCAAATTATAAGACTTAGCCATAAATGTACGGTTAAACGTGTTATCCTTTGGGACAGAATAGCTGCATTCAAGCTACTTGTTTCTGTTCTGTGCTAACTACTCAACTTTACCTGGGAGTTATTGAGGACATTAAATTGCCCAGGACTAAAATCATTCCAGGAACCATACTAACAATTTCACTGTATAGACAGTTGTATTCTACTGCCTCATAGTATTTAATTTACCAATATAGTTAAACACATGATCATCATCTTGACTGCATTAACCTGATGAACAGAAAAATGCATTTCAGTGTTGATCACTGAACCTGTGGGATGCTTTGATGTGACGGAGGACTGAAGCTTAGCAGCTGTACTCACTGTACTTCCCTGGCTGCCAGATTCTGAAATGTGACTTTTTTTGTCAGCTGTCAATTGCCGTCCTTTTGTTTGTTTGCCTCTCATGGTGGTTGCAACCATCCCTGAATCTGGCAGATCCTTGAGACATATTTAGCTTGACTTAGTTCTTCATTTGCATATACATTTATTTCTCTTTCATGTATGTTTAGTCAAATATACAATACATTTTGGGATGTTAACTTCTGATTCCCTTGTCAGATAGTAGTAGAAATAAGACCAGTAAAACCCCCCATAATTAAACAACAATAATGAAAACTCTTTCATTTATCACAGTTTTATTCTTGTTAAGTTACTGTGAGTAATCAGTTTTGTCTTTTAAGAGGGCAATGTATGACAAACAAAAAATTTCAGAAAGTATTTTTTTGTTTTCAAAGAAAAAACAATCCTGAACCTTCAATTGTTGTATGGCATGGACTGCTAGTGAAACAGATAAAGAAAACAGACACACATGACAAAGATAAACAAGTTTCTGTGATGTGCAAGACTGCTTAAAACAATTACAACTATAATTTGAGTTAAAATTTGTTTAATTTCTGTGAGCTATTTACATTTTTGATAAAGAACACAATTTGCATAAACATTCTACTTCAGTTTTTCCAGAAAGGGTGCAAGTATTGCCTGGTCTTTCCTATAGCTGTCTGGTCAATTTCCCCTAACAGATGAATTTATTTTTGAGTAGAATAGAATATTTCAATTGAAAGTGACCTACAAGGATCACCTATTTCAAGTACCTGACCACTTCAGAGATGACCAAAAGTTAAACTATGTTGTTAAGGGCATTGTCTGAATGTCTCTTAAATACTGACAGGCTTGGGGCATTGACCACCTCCTTAACAAGCTTGTTCCAGTGTTTGACAACCCTCTTGGTAAAGAAATGCTTCCTCATGTCCAGTCCAAACCTCCTCTGGCGCAGCTTTGAACCTTTCCCATGTGTCCTGGCACTGGGCACCCGGGAGAAGAGCTCAGCACCTCCCTCTCCACTGCCCCTCCTCAGGAAGCTGCAGAGAGCAGTGAGGTCTCCCCTCATCCTCCTTTTGTCCAGACTAGACAAGCCCAAAGTCCCCAGCCGCTCCTCCTAGGAGATGTCTTCCAGCCCTGTCACCAGCTTTGTTGCCCTTCTCTGGACACATTCAAGGACCTTCACAGCCTTCTTAAATTGTGGGACCCAGAACTGCACGCAGCACTCCAGGTGAGGCCACACCAACGTTGAGTATAGCAGGATAATCACCTCTTTTGACCAGCTGGTTACACCATGTTTGATGCCCCCCAGGATGTGGTTTGCTCTCTTGGCTGCCAGGGCACGCTGCTGGCTCATGTTGAGCTGCTGCCGACCAGCACCCCCAGATCCCTTTCTGCAGGGCTGCTCTCCAGCCACTCCTCTCCCAGTTCATACTTGTGCCCAGTGTTACTCCGTCCCACATGCAGAATCCTGCATTTGGACTTGTTAAATTTCAACCCATTAAGCACTGCCCAATACTATTTAGGTCCTGCTGCAAGGCATCTTGTACCTCGAGGGTCAACAGCACCTCCCAGTTTGATACCACCAGTAAACTTGCTAATAGTGCATTCAGCTCCTGCATCCAGATCGTTGATAATGTATTGAACAGGACTGACTGTAGGAACACCACTGGTGACCAGTAGTCAGCCAGAGGTAGCCCCATTCACAACGACCCTTTGAGCTCTGACCTTCAGCCAGTTCTTCACCCAGTGCACCATGAATCTGCTCATCCCACGGTTGGACAACTTGTCCAGAAGGGTGCTGTGAGCAACAGTATCAAAAGCCTTACTAAAATCCAGAAAAACTACATCCACTGCCTTCCCATCATCGACTAGGTGGATGACCTTATCATAAAAGGAATTCAAATTAAACAGGGCTTTCCTTTTGTGAACCCACGTGCCTGATGATTGTATTATTCTTTAAATGCCTTTCAGTAGTACCGAGTATAACCTTCGCCATATTTTTTTCCAGGAACTGAGGTTAGACTGACAGGTCTGTAGTTCCCTTGATCATCTTTCACATCCTTCTTGTAAATTGGAATAACATTGGCTAGCTTCCATTCAGCAAGGATCTCCCCAGACTCCCAAGACCTTTGGTAGCCAATCGAGAGGGGTCCTGCCATAACATCCACTAGCTCCTTCAGCACTCTGGGGTGAATCCATCAGGCCCCATGGACTTATGAACATTCAACTGATACAGCTGGTTCCTTAACAATTTCAGTGTCAACAAAATGAAAGTCACTGTTCCCACACTCGTGGTCCTCCAGCTCAGGGGACCGGGCAGCCCAAGGTCCGTCAATATTATTAAAGACTGAGGCAAAAAACTCATTGAATGCTTATGGTTTTATTTTTTTTTCATCTCTATTAGATGACTATCTTCAACAAGTATTGATCTAACGTTTTCTTTAGACCTCCTCTTGTTATTAATGTACTTAAAAAGTACATTATTGTTATTTGACACAACACTGGCCAGCAGTATGATATTCCCAGTTGAAATTTCCCATAAGGACAAGGACTACTGATCCAGAGATTTCTCCTAATTGCCTATAGAAGTACTCATCAGTGCTTATATCCTGGCTGGATGATGGGTAGTAGAAACCCTCTACAACATCTCCTTTATTTTCCATCTCCTAATCCTCATCCAGAGGCTCTCAACCACATCATCACTAACTTCAAGGGCTGTAAAAGCAAACCTCTCCCTTAGGAATAGTGCAACACCTCTAACCTCTCCTGCCCTGCCTATCCCTCCTAAACAGTCTGTAACCCTCCATTCCAGCACTCCAATTGTGGGACTTGTTCCACCAAGTCTCACTAATACCAATGTTATCATAGCTCTGGGAGCTGACCAATGCTTCCAGTTCATCCTGTTTGTTTCTCATACTGCATGTGCTGGTGTACAAGCATTTCAGATACACTCCTGAGTCCTCCATGCTCCCAGGAGCAGAGTAAATATTCCCACTAGCATTGCCACCCTCAGACAATACAATGCCAAACTTTGGCTTGCCTTCTGCAGTCCTGTTTGTATCCTCCTTCCTGAGGAAAACACTACGTGTTCTCCTGAATTATTTAGCATTCTTCCCAGGGCTCTGACATCTCTTTTGATCGATCTCGGACTCTTTGTTGCCACATCATTAGTACCTATGTCAAAGAGCAGGAATAGATAGTAGTCTGAAGGTTGTATTATGCTCCTCAGTCCTGTGGTGATGTCCCTCATTTGGGGCCCAGGAAGGCAGCAAAATTCCCTGAAAAGAGGGCCCAGACTACAAGCGGGTGCTTCTGCTCAGCACAGGAGGGAATAACCAATGACCATAACTCACTGTTGTTTCTTTTTGGTGCTGGTCTTAATGCAGGTTTTGTTGCGAGGGGTTGGTCTCTCTGACCTTGGCAAGACTACTTGCATAGGTTCCTCCTCTCTCTCATTATGCACTTCATCTACTGTACCCAGGGCCTTGTACCTGTTCTGAAAGGGTACCTTAGAAGGTAAGGAGAGGTTTCTCTTACTGGTCTGTGCTATAACCTTCTTCCACCCTTCCTTATACCTTGTGACACTGCCTTCCTACTGGCACAGGTCAGACCCTGGACCTGCCTTCACAGTGGTCACACTGAGTTGGCTTACATTCATCAGAGATGGCAGAGTAAGGCTCCCTCTCAGACTCTTGAACACGCCTCAATCTACCCACCTCCTCCTGCAGCTCAGCCACCAAGCAAAGCAGTTAATCAATCTAGTCACACCTCCCACAGGCTTGCTTGCAATCACTTTCCATCTCCAGGAATATCCCTTCACACATCCCACAGCTGGAAACCTGAGTGGTGGCAACCTTGAAAAGGAGCCCCATCTGTGTGGCTGCATTGGCTCTACTAGGTGCTAGAAGCTCAGGAGAAGCAAAGAACAGTGCTTTTTAACAGGTAGTCACCATATCACAATGTGTTTGCCCGCTGGGAAATATATATGCTCTTCCACTGCAATCAGCTGGGCTGATTGTTTTAGCCTGTTAAATTCTCCCTTGCTGCCAGGTGCAGGCTCTGCCCCTTGCTATCTCGTCCAATCCACGGGTGTGGGGTTGGTTGCTCAAGGAACACCCCATGTTCCGACAGGTCTCTACTTGCCCACATGTCTCCCTCGTGGCCCCTTGCCACTGCTTGCTGCTGCTGCTGTCACTGGTGCTCCTCACACTGCTCCGGCATCCACTGCAATCAGCAATAATTTTCTGATTTAAAAGCTTCTACATAGAACAATGTCATTCACACTATTTTTATACATTAGATAGTGTACTGTTATTAGATTTAAAACATATAAAACCCAGCTCTCTACACAAAAGCCTCTTTAAAAGTTGGTTTTGTTTTTTTTGGGGGGGGGGTTTGTTGTTTTTTTTTCTTACTTAGAGCAGGATTCACTATGAAAATTCCACAGAGTTCACTAAAAATGTTTTTTTTTTTAGAGCAATAATTTAATCTAAATCTGACAGTATCCAATTAAAATCCCAGTTCTGCCAAAATATAAACCCATGCATCACTTTGTTAGTGCTTAAGGGTAATGGTACTCCAGAGACTTTCTCCAGTACTTCTCTAGCCAGTTTGCACCAGCTGTTCATTAGGGTTGAGATATAAGCCTTCTACTTTGCATAGGATTTCTTACAGCATGAAAGAATACATTGCTTAGGTTATTTTCTGCCTGAAGACACACATTTTCTGAGTTTTCTAAGTTTTGTGTTACTGAGTGTCTAGCATCAGTCAAATACAGTAAAGAAAAAGACTTTGAATCAAGCTGACCTGACTCTTAAAGGATGAGAGAAAGTGATTTACATCAACTTCAGTTATGCTGATATTTTTTTATTATTTTTTTTTTTTTTTGCTGCAGTCAAACACAAGATGTATTGGATGTTAGAGTTGGTAATAGGGGTTATTTTGGAAAAAGAAGCAGCTGTGCAGTGTGAAAAAAGGCATTATGCTAATTCAATTAATTAAAACCAGAATGCAAGTACACATCATTAACCATGACCAAATTATGTTGGCAGTAGATTCATTCAGTTTTTTGAATCATATGTATCCAGCAAAATCAATTACTACAAATACAATAATTTCTATGACATAGATATACAGACGAATAGGTCGTTTCAGCATTTATGAAAAAAATGGGAAAACACATGAAGATTTCAACAATTAAGTTATTTGCACATTAAATTTTTCTTTAGTAATAGTAAATTATGATACAAAACACAGAAAATCAATTATGTTTAGGGGAGGGAAAGAAATTAGTGGCATGAGATACCAGTAAAGACTTTTGATTACCATCTGAATAGGCAAAAAAAAAATAAAAAATAAATCATGTTAGAAATATTAGAAAAAAAAAGGCACTAACATAAATAATCAAAGAAACTATTTAAGGAAAAAATGCAAGTACAGCATAATGATAAATAATGGTAAATAGAATCTTTGTGGATTGTATGCTATTGGTGAAAACTGAAAAAGAGTTTCAGAAAACTCTTCTATAATTTCAGTAATATTAGGAATTTAGAAATGGATATTGCTTAATCTTTTAGTATATGAACAGCTATGATTACTTTTCTATCTTAATGAAATTGGGTCTATGAATGGATTTCTTTGTGAATATATCAGTAGAATAAATATCCAGATACAAGAAGTTATTTCAGCTAATTTCATCTAAAAAAAGGGCAAACTAACTAAATTAAAATTTAGGCTAGAAACTGAAAAAAAATATAAAAATTCAACCACCAGAAAACTGAGGCTATGAAGCAGTTTTCTAAATAGTATAGGGGATGTAAACTAGTTCATTCACTTTAGGATTTCATTTGTGGATATTATGAATAGGTAACATGTTACAGTTGATTTTGCTAGCAAGTGAATACTTTTATTGCATTGCTTTCTAAATAGGTTTGGGTTTTATCTGTGGATTTTGTTTTGGTTGAAAAAAAATATTTTGTCAATAATGTAGAAGTAATGAAGCTCCTTTCAAAACATTCTAAACATGCTAAGAGAGTAAGTTCATACATTAAAATTTACGATAGGCAGGAAGAAAAGTGCATAGTACAATTGAGAGTTATGTGCACCAATATTTAGGTGTACAAGGCATGAAAACATCAAACACCTTTTTACCAAACTTTCATTTAAAGAAAGCACTCAACAGCAATTACAGAGACTCTTCTGTTCATAATAAATATGATGCAAGATTCATCTATTATGAATTTATATCCTTTTAAATTCCAGCTTTAATATGAACAAGTCAATAATGTTAATAATTCATTTAGAAGTATTAGTATTAATTAAAATTTTCTCTGTATAGAAGCTTAATTATTGCCTCTTTTTTTATCTTTTTGCATTCTATTCAACCCTCTGTATGAAGTTCGCAACACTACTTCATTATAAGAGTGTATGTTGAAAAATATCCTGCATTAAACCTTGTCTGTATCATAAGCCTCAAAACCGCAGTTTTTATTTATAAAAGTACCTATTTGGGCTTAGAAAATGTATTATCCTACTTTTGCAGTTCTCATCAGTAACACAAAGCTTCTTCCAAAAACTGTTTCAAGTTTTGTTTCTCCCTAATTCCAATCAAACCTTGAAATCTGGGACTTAATTCACTTATTATTATTTAAAAGGTTTTTATGAATTAAGCTATTTCTTGGTCAAACACAAGTTTAATATTCTCTTCAGATAATGTCTGTTTTCCTCTCTAGAGAGCTTTAAGAAGCAGAGGAGGGAAGAATTTAGAGTAAATTAGTCAATAATTGATTGTATAAATATACAGTATCCTGATTTTTCCAAGTGTAACCTTCTATAACAGTTCTCAAAGAATGTATTGAGGCCATATGCCTGATATATATTCCTTATATCTTAAAACTGCATGAGTTAGTGATTTGGAACAAGCAAAAAAAAATATTTTTAAAGTATTTTAGTGTTTTATATGTTTACATGTTAGCTGTGAGGTTGAAATTTTGCTCATTGGAATAATTAAAAATTGTCTATGATAAGTTTTTAACAGCTATGTAGCCTAGAGGAAACATTAAGAAAAAAAATAAAATTGGATGACATATTTATATTTAACATTATATCTTATGGTAAGAAAGTTATTTGATCTTTTAGGATGGTATTAAAAAAGTTTGGATTCAGTCTGAATTCCTCATGAAATCACATATGAAAACAAGATCTCACATCTAAAACATATATGTAATTTACATTGCTTTATTTCATTTATCCACACCTCAGATGGACATTTTAAGATTATATAGATTTGATTATCTTGATATTTCATATCTGAAAGGAAAATATATTTGCAAAGACTATGAATGAAAGTATGTAGAAATAATTTCTATATATATGAGATAAATACCATTGTTTACATTTGATTTTTGTCCATCTGTGTTAAGGTTTTACCCCAGCCAGCAGCTGAGCACCACGCAACTGCTTGCGCACTCCCCCCATGGTGGGGTGGGAGAGAGAATCAGAAGAGTAGAAGTGAGAAAACTCATGAGCTGAGATAAAGACAGTTTAATAAGTAAAGCAAAAGCCATGCACACAAGCAAGGCAAAACAAGGAATTCATTCACCACTTCCCATGGGCAGGCAGGTGTTCAGCCATCTCCAGGAAAGCAGGGATCCATCATGTGTAAAGGTGACTTGGGAAAACAAACACCATCATTCCAAATGCCGCCACCCCTCCTCTTCCTCTTCCTCTTCCCCAAGCCTCTTACAAACTGAGCATGACATCATATGGTATGGAGTATCCCTCTGGTCGGTTTGGGTCTGCTGTACTGTCTGTGTCCCCTCCCAACTCCTCGTGCACCCCCAGCCACCCCGCTGGCAGGGCAGTGCGAGAAGCAGAAAAGGCCTTGGCTCTGTGTAAGCACTGCTCAGCAATAGGTCCATATAACAAAAACATCTTTGTACTATCAACGTTGTTTCCAGTAGAAATCTAAAACATAGCCCGATAACAGCTACTATGAAGAAAATTAGCCCTCTCAACTGAAACCAGGACAATCTGATTAAAAGGGACAGGAATCCTTTAAATAATGAAAGTTTAATTTATAACCTTGAAAGTCAGTAGGTTCCTGTGCCTCTAACATGCAGTTCTTCCTTCTTTTTACTGATATTGTGTTAGGCAATTAAATGAATCAAAATGAACACACACATTATATTATGTATTTAAATTAAACCCCCTCCTCTATAGTTTATACAAATTATAAATACCATATTTAATTTACCTTGCTTTTGCTGCACTTTGAAAACAGAGCTGTAGTATGCTTCTGTGATGAAAGAAGAATAAAGTAATTTATATGTGGAGTAAATCACCACTGGTACTTTATAATTAATAGAGACAGTGATTTAAAAACAAATAAACAAGCAAAAATAAGGAAAACCAACCAATGAACCAAAAAAAACCCAAACCAAAAAAAACCCGTAAACCCACAAACCCCCCAAACCACCAAGAAACGTAACCAGCTCCCTTAGGATTATTCATAAATAACTTTTCAGTAAGATCTCAAGAATATAATTTTGTATAGTTATCCTCTGGTGGATGTATGTATCACTGCTATTATTTAGCTTAAAATTACTCTTGCTTCTGTCAGCCATTTCTTGAACCCTGTTGCCTGTTTTCATTTACAGAATTTCTCTCATGAAGAAGTCATTTGGAAGTGTGAATACTCATTAAAAGTGTATTTGGAAGTAACACTACCAACAGAGCAGTACAGAAATTCATTCCTTGTTCAGGAATATCTTTAAGATATATGTGAGTTGTTACCTCACAAGAAAATCAGCTAAAAGTGAAATATGGAGAAGCTTAAAAAAAGGAGGAAAAACGGACATCTTATGGTTATGTGTTCTTTGTTATCCACAGTCCATCCCAATACACTTCCCTTAAAAAAAATCTTTCCTCTCTTCTCCCTCTTACTGTGTTGGTTTCTGGATACCTTCCTTGTTTCCCTTTTGATCTTTTCTAGTTACATCACTTCAGTGATCTTTTTCCACTCTTGAGAACATATCTGAGTTATTTCAGCTTCTTTAGTTTCTACATTTGTCTTCCTAACCCTTTTGCTTGTTGTTTCTTTGTTTTGCTTCTCTAATTTTTTCCTATTCCCCTACACATGGAAACCATCCTGTGTTAAAGTTCCTCTTTTGACCAGACCCCTTCTGGATAAAGTCTGTGCACCATACTGTCGCTCCTTCCTTCTTAACTTGATCAGGTTAAGTTCACTTTAACTCAGATATATTGTTTTCATAACTTCACTTGAACACATAGGTAATTGGATACTGAGTTACCTGGAATCTTTCATCAAAACTGAATGTCCATCAAAATAAGTATGTTAATTATACTGCATTTTATAAGCCTTCTGTAGAAAAATCAGTGGAAAAAATACTAGATCTACTTACCAATATGTTCCTATTGATCAAAAGCTGTCTTCAGGGAAATCCCTTTAATTATTAAATTTGGGATTCCCCCTCAATAAAGTTTCTGAATTGCCAGCATTCCTTTTTAATATCATCATCTTGACACTTTGCTTAATGTTGCTAGCCAATTTCAATGTGAATCTTATTGTATGGGAAATTGTTTGTCTGCATTCTTAATTGCCAATATTATTAAAACTTCAAGTATACCAGGAAAAGAAAGCTCAGAGCAGAGGGAATTAGTTCCTAAAATAAAACCAAAGGTCTTTATATTCTATGTACCATTGCAAATACTTAAGTAAATTTACTGTCAGAAGCACAAAAAAATGTGGGTCAGGATTTTAACTTCCTTTTAAAAAGCTCCATTAGCTATGGGGTTTTAACCTAGAAAATGCAGATGAATAAATACAATTAGATTCCTTCTTCTTCAAATTACATATGGATTTATTATTTCATTTTTTTTAAAAAGAACTAAAAAAAAAAAAAAAAGGCATTACAGAATTTATGGCAAGACCATAAAGGAATACAAAAGTAAATACCATTATTGAGAGGGATACAGCAAATTTCTAAAGAATGGTACTAGCACGTTCCAAATATTCCTTCTGTTCTCTGTTGATAAGACAAAACTCTTAAGTCACAAAGCTCTAGTACTGCTTTTTCACCTTTTAATAAAGTGGAACAAAGAAGCTTTCAGAATAGAGGAACAAAGCAACAAAGAGCTACAGAGACATTAGAAACACAGCATTTCAAAATGAGATTTCATGCCCAGAGAAACCCTTCATTTTGGAATGTTTTCTTGACAGATTTTTTTTGGTCATATAAAGGTGGTATGTCCGAATGAAGCAAAAAATAGATATATTTTTTTCTCCCTTAAGGTTTAAATAAACTACTATCACAAGCCATATTAGAGAATACAAACTTAACCTACTCTGTTTGAAATGAGGCTGAATAGAAGTAAATAGAGAAAAGGACACAATCACTGAAAATCCTCATATGTTAAACAGGAGGCTGAGTCTTTAGAACCTCGTATGGGATTGAACTGCGTTTGTCAGAACAGCATCCCTGCCTCTTCCCTGCTTTGTGATCCCATACCATAGGCACACAGGGTGAGCAGATCTGTGAGCTTTTCAAATATCTCACATGGCACACAGTTTAGGGAGCAGGAGAGAGTTATCAGGCAGTAGTTCCTTTGTGTTAACCTTATCAACAATTGTGCCACAGCCACGTGGTATAATCATGCATCTGTCATGCGACTGAATTCCCATCATCATCACCTGCCCTGATGCATAGACCAAGATTTTAGTTTTTTGAAGAGGTCCAGTGTACAAACATACCTGTGTAAGTGTAAGCATTAGAATATGCATATGCATAACTGAACACAAATATAAACGTAGTGTATCTATCCACAGTCCGATGTAGGAAGAGACCATCCTTAAAAATTATTAGGAACTTCCCCGTATGCAATCTTTTTGTCTCATTTTCTAATGGAATTTTCCTTTTGTGCACCCTGAATTATTCAGATAATCCTCTCCTGGAGTAGAGCTGGAAGAAACTCAAATATATCCTTAAAACAGGAGAGAGGGTTTTTTTCTAAGTTTTGGTGTAATTTGCTGTGATTCTATACTTTGCCTATGTACCTAAAGATTGTAGACAGATATATTTGTATAAAGCATTGCATCCATGTTTCTGAATTGTCTCTCTGCATTCATTAAAACATGAGGCAATATTAAGGGGTACTATTGCTCCACGTGTTGCATTTAAAAGACCTAGCACAAGTAAATTATCTGAAACAAAGATTTGACCATATGGGTAGTTTTCCCTAAATAAACCTAAATAAGAACTGAAAAATAAGGATTTTTGTCCCTAAACACACTGAATTTTGAAACATTTTTGCTGTCATGACTCTCTATGATTTATCTAGACGTTATGCTAAACATTTTCACATTTTGAAGGGTATGTTGAATTTTTCATAAAGATACTACACTGTTCTATAATCTTCTGAATTGTCATGTAAAAAAATAATCTCTGCAGAAGTTAACTTAAGCAACAGATTTCAGGGATTCATTGGAAGTTTACATGATTCTCCATCTTTTTCACAGAAACTCAATGAAATGAAAAAAAGCAGCCAACCATGTTAAGAGGACTATGTTATGCCAGTAAACAGTGTTACATAACATTAGCCTGGAGCTATGTGAGCTTCAAAATATAGATGCATTTAGCTTTCTAAGACATTTGCAAAGAAGTTTAAGTTTCTCAAATGTAAAAGCTTCTACTATTGCCTGACAGTGAAAATGTCGTCTTGTTTTTTCTTTCCTGGCAGAAAACAGAAGTTTGATGTAAGTTCTAAGTTTGTTATATCGACATAATACCACCTAATAAAATCTTACCTTCACTTTTCTCTGTATTTTTATGGACTACAAGGTAACTTGCATATTTAAGAGTGTTATAGGTCCTTGAAAAAAGAATGCAAGCATGAGATATTTATTTGTAAATATAGTTCTTGGAAAATAATATACAGATTAATTTAGAAAGGGGAGGAGAATGGAAAGGGAAGAGTAACTATTTTTAACAGAACATTTAAAAATGAGAAGGAGGAACATGGAGAATTCTTGGTGTTTGTGCTCAACAAAGACACAGGGAAAGAAAAAAAGTAGGTGAAGTCTATTCTGTTTTTTTTCTCATAAATATCCTTATTCAGTCTGTGTTGGGTTTGCATGGCAAGGTTTTGGTAGCAGAGGGGCTACAGGGGTGGCTTCTGTGAGAAGCTGCTAGAAGCTTCCCCTGTGTCTGATAGAGCCAATGCCAGCTGGCTCCAAGATGGACCCACTGCTGGCCAAGGCCAAGCCCATCAGCACCTCTGTGATAACATATTTAAGAAGGGAAAAAAAAAGTTAGAGAGCTTTTTCAGCCGGAGAGAGGAGTGAGAAGATGTAAGAAACTCTGCAGACAGCAAGGTCAGTGCAGAAGGAGGGGCAGGAGGTGCTCCAGGCACCGGAGCAGAGATCTCCCTGCAGCCCGTGGTGAAGACCATGGTGAAGCAGGCTGTCCCCCTGCAGCCCATGGAGGAAGGATGAGGGGGTGTA
>VXBL01006442.1:28038-44013 GCA_013400195.1 Aramus guarauna | reverse complement strand
AGAGTAAGGGAATGATATCTGTCCTTGGAGCTAGTGTCAACATTTGACATGGCAGTTTCCAAAGAGCAGGGCGTGCTGACTGGTACTGCATTTGTACATTAAATAATAGGAAAGATCCTTAATGGGCAAAGAATGATAGCACTTGAGGGAACTACATGAACTTACCTTGGTGAAGATCTGGTAATTATGTTCTGCTTTATTTGCTGAAGCTTTGTTCCATATTATACCAGTTACTTGTGTAACATGTATTCTCTGTATAAAAACAAAGTCCTTCACACATGCCACTCAGAGATCTATGTTCTACTTCATTATATACTTGCAGGTGGGTTTTTTTGCCATGCATGAACTTGGAGCATAGACCATCAGGCCAAGTCAGTGACATGCTGTGGATCTTTTTTATGTAGGTAGGCACAAATTCCACATTTACTCCAATGCATGTAATGAAAACAGTAAGTTTTGAGAAAAACAATGGGAAGGTACGTGGGGTTGCATAAGTTGGATTCTTACAGTAATTCAGTTTGAATATTCTTGTGAATACTGCAATATGTAAGCTAAAAAATATTCTTCCAAAGTGCCATAAATTACTAAGAAAGGTTTGGAATACTTTGTCCTTTTCAAAAAAATAATGCTATTCTCACATATATAATATCTGAATCCATAGGCACTGTATCTTTACTAAGATATATGGAATACCCTCAATAGTAGTAGATATTGATACCTTCAGTAGTGTTAAGTATGGAAAAACTTTTAGTATTACAGTAGCTTCCATCTTGTAATGTGCCTCTGGCTTTATGTAACCAAGTAACCAAGAATGGGAAGATTTGGGCTTAGTCACAAATTTTCTATGAAGGACCTGAATACAGCTGACATGTGATCTGACTTGTTTAGTCATTTGCTCCAGGGAGGGGTAATTCTGTCCCAGGCTGTACAAAAAAGCAGGTAACCTCTCCATGTTTCCCTACTTGGTAATTTTATGGGACATAAACATAGGTCACACAATTAAGTTTGCTCTCACTCTGCTATTGTTGTGGTTTTGCCCCAGCCAGCAGCTAAGCCTCAGGCAGTCACTCGCTCATTCCGCCCAGGGTGGGATGGGGGAGAGAATTGGAAGAGTGAAAGTGAGGAAACTTGTGGGTTGAGATAAAGGCAGTTTAATAGGTAAAGCAAAAGCTGCACACACAAGCAAAGCAAAACAAGGAATTAATTCCCCACTTCCCATCACCAGGCAGGTGTTCAGCCATTTGCAGGACAGCAGGGCTCCATCACATGTAACAGTTACTTGGGAAGACAAATGCCATCACTCCGAGTGCTGCCCCCTTCCTCCTTCTTCCCNCATCACTCCGAGTGCTGCCCCCTTCCTCCTTCTTCCCCCAGCTTTATATACTTGGGCATGATGTCATACGGTTTGGACTATCCCTTTGGTCCATTGGGGTCAGTTGTCCCGGCTGTGTCGCCTCCCAATTCCTTGTGCACCTCCAGCCTGTCCACTGATGGGGCAGTGTTGAAAGCAGAAAAGGCCTTGACTTACTGTATATAACAAAAATATCTCTATATTATCAACACTGTTTTCAGCACAAATCCAAATCATAGCCCCATATTAGCTACTATGCAGAAAATTAACTCTATCTCAGCTGAAACCAGGAAAGCTATCTAAGAAGAGAGTATCAAGAACAACTAATAATATAACACAAGATTCTTCCAAAAGCATTTTATACCCTATTCTGTTAAATCGGATTATGACTTGATGTTCATTCTAGCTGCAAATACCTCTACTTTCTTTCTCTGGGAATTTGCATGCATTTTCCATTTAAAAACAGAAAAGAAACCCCAACAGAAGAAAAAAAGGATGAGATAGACAAGAGGAATGAGAAGATCCTAGAAATAGATTAACATGTGCTAACATAAATACTTTTAATAAACTGGAAAAATATAGCAAATAATGTTTTANCCCTTCCTCCTTCTTCCCCCAGCTTTATATACTTGGGCATGATGTCATACGGTTTGGACTATCCCTTTGGTCCATTGGGGTCAGTTGTCCCGGCTGTGTCGCCTCCCAATTCCTTGTGCACCTCCAGCCTGTCCACTGATGGGGCAGTGTTGAAAGCAGAAAAGGCCTTGACTTACTGTATATAACAAAAATATCTCTATATTATCAACACTGTTTTCAGCACAAATCCAAATCATAGCCCCATATTAGCTACTATGCAGAAAATTAACTCTATCTCAGCTGAAACCAGGAAAGCTATCTAAGAAGAGAGTATCAAGAACAACTAATAATATAACACAAGATTCTTCCAAAAGCATTTTATACCCTATTCTGTTAAATCGGATTATGACTTGATGTTCATTCTAGCTGCAAATACCTCTACTTTCTTTCTCTGGGAATTTGCATGCATTTTCCATTTAAAAACAGAAAAGAAACCCCAACAGAAGAAAAAAAGGATGAGATAGACAAGAGGAATGAGAAGATCCTAGAAATAGATTAACATGTGCTAACATAAATACTTTTAATAAACTGGAAAAATATAGCAAATAATGTTTTAAAAATTCTTAGGTTGTTCAGAATTGAGAAGAAAGCTTGTTGTACCTAAATCATAGCTAGTCCAACTAACTTTTTATTAGAATGCATTGTCATTAATATCACTTTAAAGATAGGCTAGTCTGAAAAATTTTGTAGATGTTTAAAAGAAAACCAGTAAAGTCATAGTGGAAATACATGGAAGTACAGAACATGCAATTCAAGTTTCTCATTAAGGTACTTAGGAACCTAGATGCATACGTACTAGATGCATTCATACTTAGTAATCTAGATTGATATGCATTTCTAATTATATAAAAGCTTCTTCATGTCTTTTTTAACAGTATAAGGAATCTTTCTATTTCTAGAGTTTTGCAAATAGGGAAGCTTATTTTTTTTGAAGTGTACATATTTTAGCATATGAATAAGTAAGGTTAGACTTCAACCCACAGTACAGAGCTATTCTGAAATTGATTAAGATTACTATACATGTATTAAACTGTCCATATATGCTCAGAATATAAAACACCAAAGGAATAGTTTCTGCTGGTGTACAACAATATCCACTTATGAACCTATAAAGCTCTTTATCAAATATTAATCCCTCCATCACTTTACATATACTCAAAATAATAAAAATGAATGTACCATTAATGGTTTATACCTTTCATGTTTTGGAAGTGCCAAAGAATACTAGATTTGTGTGAAGTTTGAGCTCTCATCATACATACATTAAAAAGAACACATGAATATCACTGTACAGCAATAAGTACTTTAAAATTTATACATCCACAGAATGTTCTAGAGCATGTAGTATCAGTTAAATCTAGTTACTTTAAGCCTGTTGTGCTTGGGCAACACATAAAGAAGGCTGAGCACCTTATCAGGCAACTCTTTCTGAGCTAATTCATATCAGTGTATTTCATCTAGTGCTAACCATACATTTATTCTTGCTATTACTCATTTTATTTGTAAAATAACATTTGCTTTTGGACAATTCAAGGAAAACGTGTCGTTTGTATGTGTTTGGATTATCTCAGATTGAAACAAAGTCTTCGCAGGGGGTTGCAATGTTTCATGTATAAACCCCATATAACAGTTAAATGTAGTGTGAAAACATTGTTTTAGCAGAGAAGTATTTTAAGTTTTATAGTTAGTCAATAGTAATGTAAAATTATAGCAATACTGTGCACTTTTAATGTGTTTTTTATCCTGATATCTCACAATGTTACAGAAAATATTATTTATACAGTATTTTAATTAGCATAGAGAGATTAAGGTATTTATACAAGCTAGTTTAAAAGCCCAGGAGAAAAATAGAAATACAGTGGCTGTGTGCATTTCCTGTGCCTTTGTGACATGCTCTGCCTACTGGATTTTGCTGTTTCCTGGAAAGATATAAATGAATAGCATGCATCTGGAACATATCTGCACATATCACCACCGAATAGCACTGATGTGATCATATACCTAAGCTGTCTCTTAGTTATGTGATATGTAACCAGGTTGGAAAGAAGTGGAAAACTGTAGCAAAAAATCAGTGGAAAAAACTTAATGAGCAGTTAATCTTCTGAAAAGAGCAAAGAGAAATACATGGAGCATAAGGTCATGACTGAAACCACCACCCATGGTAAACTGCAGAGAACTCTATTTATTTACTTCGGAAAGATGAAAGGCTGAGTCACTCCTGAGCCAATGACATAAACCTTGGATAAGGAGACATCCTACCTCATTCCTCACTCATCTGATGCCAGAAATAAGTTACAAGGCCATTCACCCTAGCTTTTTCATGCAGGAGATACAAAACTTGAACAGAGACGCCTCTGGGAATGCTGCAGTCTTCTGTGTTCAAATGAAAACACCATTAGCTGAGAAAATAAAAGGGCTAGGTGCCATTCATCTAGCTAACTGTTTACCTATGGAGCCCTGAAAGAGAATCACTTCTGCACTCTAGGACTCTCCAACAGGATCAGATATTTTATTTCTACATACAAACCAGCCTCTGCACCTAGCCTGTTCTCACATCTGAATTCTCACTCTTTTCCCTGTAAAGCACTTAGTAAAAGAAAAAGGCACTGTGAAAGCAAAAAACCCAACCAAACACATACACACCCATTTGCTGTATTTACATATGCTCTGAAATGTGGACCCAAACTCCAGTATTCTCACTGAGTGATTCTTTTTTCCCCTTGAGGGAAGGATCTCAAGTACCTGCTTCCAGGATTAAAATTGTAACAGTGGACTAAGCTTCTTCCCTGCTCCCTTCTCAGAAAGTATTTTGCACTTCCCTGTGTAAGAATTGTTGCTCCTCTAATTCTTAAATGAAAACAGTAATATAATGATAATATTTATGTTTACTTGCCTGCATTTCCTTTTCTGTTTTGTTCAGTTTTCGAAGAGCATGCCCATTTCCAACAGTATCTGTGAGACTTAACAAAGAACATACTATTAATATTGTCAAAGCTTTCCATATCTACCTTTTCTCTTTCTGTTATGGAAAGATAAAATAACAAATGCATTTTGCTCAGTGTTACACACTTCCAATCAGTCCTCACAGGACCAATGAAAGGCTAGTTGGGTAGGCTCTATTTTTCAAAATAAATGCGCTAAGTGCTGGAGTTAATCACAGACGTTGAAGCCAATAAAAATCATTAGCTCATATTGCCTTCTTTAGATTACACAGAAGTAAACAATGCTTCACAGAAAAGCAGACAGAAATTAAATATCTACCATTTTTCAGTGGGTTCTGTTGGTTATTATTACATGATAAGGAACTATGTCTTATTTCACATCTGAGTTTGTATGACATTATATTCCAGCCATTATTTCTTGTTGCTTTTCTCTGGATTAAAAAGTCCTATTTACTCTTTGTGAAGGCACTTATTTATTCTAATCAAGTCAACTCAGATCTTTTGATAAATTGAGCAACTTGTGATCTTTTAGTCTCTTTGTAAGACATCTCCTCCAGGTATTTTCAATATATTCAGCTGGAATCATAGCATCTCTAAACTAAACTGTGTATCTATTTTCCCTAACACTGCCCTTTTCCATATAAAGTACTAATAGGTACCTTGGCAACACAGTATTCCCCAAGGATTGATAACCATTTCTGCCCCAGACTATCAATATCTTCTGTTCAATATGAATCGCTAGGATATTCTCCCTACCTTGACTGCTATTGTATGTATTTGTTACACACATGATATAATGTGATTACAAGTGAAAGAGAAACCAAATCAAGTTCACAGTCACTTCACTGTCATCGTTGTATTGCAGAAGTCTAAATGGAACAAAAATTAGTTATCCACAATGACTATTATGACAAAACCAGTGAAGACTTAAGAGAATGAGAATTTCAGGGTCTATGTTACTGAACAGGTTACAAGAAATGAGTTTTCTTGGAAAGGAAATTAAAAATGATGTTATGTTATTAAACACAGCCAGTAAGACCCAGGTAAGTACCTACATGTCATAAGTAAGGTTAGGTAGGCAAGGGACAGAGTGAGTCAGCACAAATTGACCTGAACTTTAAAACAAAATTTATGTTCAGAGATATTCATATTAGGATAGGATCAATTATCTCAGCAATTACAGATAGATCAAAAATCACATAAATCACAAATCTGAGTGTACTTACAAAACGACTTTTGTGTGTTTTTGCTCATGTGGGCTGACTGGTCAGGTTTGACATGCAGCAGCAGCATACAGAACATTCAGCTGAGTGGAGAAAAGTGGCTGTTGCCAAGCAAACCCAGGAACCTGCTAAAAAAAATATAAAGCAAAAGCTAACAGCAAAGACAAGACAATGGAGAGTTCTAGCAGAAACAGACATTGGGAGAACCTTGTGCTTATCTAAAATTCCATTTTCTATGGGTTGTCAAAACCAAGAGGTCCCATGCTCAATCGTTTTTAGCAGGAGAAGCCTTTCTTTTTCAGCTCCTGAGGACTTATATAAGAAATACGACTCAATGGAATCATAAGCATTTTTATAACAATTCTAAGACTTCTAAGCTGGACACAGGCTGTAACTGAAAGGTTTTAAAGTGAAAGTGAACATAATGTTTCCAGAAAAATAAACAGGGAAAGCCCTAGAAAGATACATATGTCAAAAAATCCTGCCATGTTTTATACAGAGAAGACTGAGATAACTTGATTTTTTAAACTAATAATTTGAAAGTATTCCTGAATTTAGGCCACTACTTTAAACAGCATATGTTAACTTGTTAAAGAAGACTGTATATAGAAAGAGGTACTTCTGCTCCCCTGCTGGTATTTATGAAGATCTTTCCAGCAAGAAGTCGTTGTCTAACTTAGGTTTTGATCTTCTAACACAGTGACAACTGGAGAAAACTTACAAAGACTGCATTTAAATTCTGACACTTTCAGACAAAATGGTGGTTTTCAGATAGATGGGTTTGTTGAAATAGCATTGTCAATTACAGTTACATTTTTAATTAAAGTGAATCAGATACATGTTTCAAGCTGAAGCTGTCTATGACAACGACTGTATGTTTATCCTGTCTCTGTATGTCACCAAATGATTAAATCTAGAATGAGCTTGTGAGTTCAGTTTCCACCTCATATTATATAGTCTGAGAGAATAAATTGTGAAATCATAACCAGCTGTACAATAAGATGAAACACTTGGACTCACAGCTTTCTGTCTTATACAGCTATTCAAAAGTAAACAATGATCAGGATCTGCCACATTACAGTGACAACATTACTTCAATCAATTTTTAACAGATCATAATTAGCAGAACTCCTTGGGACAGCAGGCAACCATCTTTTTGTTGATTTTCCTTATCCATTTTCTGGACAAAACTCCTACTCCATATGTCAATTCCAAAAGCTAGAGAAGATGAAGTGGTCTCTGCTATCATGCCCATAATTCATATGACTGTGGAGGCAACTACAGGACTATGGAATGAATTCTTTCAGCAGTTATGAAGAAATTATCAAGTGCTCAGCTGCTATAATGTAAAATTTTTCAATTATAGCTTTTCAGCATCAGTCACAAGCTGCCTGGCACATGCATGCTATGGAGTATTGTTTTTGAACAAAAAAAACCATTGATGCTTAGATTATCTGCTCCTGTTAAAAGATAATAAGGGCAGGATGGATCAAGAAACTCACGAAATTCCAGGAAACTTATTTTGGGTACAAGGATCAGAGCTAATCTCTCTGGACTAGTGAGGAACAAAAAGAAATAAATTAGCTGTCTTTCTCTTGGCGTCATTCTCTCCTTTGGGTAGGTGGAATTTAATGATGGCATGAGCAATATAATGACTCACTGCTACCAAAAGGATGGTCATCTCTCTCTTTGTGACAGTTCTGATGCTCAGTGACTTTTTGGGGTACCTTATTCAACTCACAAATTTGGAAAAAAATGAACCCATTACAATATTCCTTGAGTTTCCTAGTGGGTTACTGAATTGAACTGGCTTAGTGGAATGTCTGGTGGTTGTCAGAGCTGTTGTGAGGTGATGGAAATGTGCAGCCAGAAGGGAAGACATAATCCTTATTCAGAATGGAATGGAATGGAATACGAGACGAGAAGAGAATATTTCACATGGAAGAGACTTATAATGACCATCTAATCTGACTGCTGGAGTCACTGTTTCCACAGTCATTGTCCTCCAACTAAGAGGACGGGGCAGCCCAAGGTGTACAGTTAGAATTAAAGATTGAGGCCAAAAAAGCATTGAATACCTCTGCTTTCAGTCGTCCTGGCCATGGCAGATGTCTCCAGGCACAAATGGCAAGGGGGTACACTGCTGCCTCATAGTGAGCTTAATGTCAACCAGCATACCCAGATCCCCTTCTGCAGGGCTGCTCTCCAGCAACTCCTCTATACTTGTATCCGGCATTCCTCCATCCTAGGTGCAGAATCCAGCATCTGTTCTTGTTAAATGTAATGCCATTGATGTTTGCCCAACACTCCAATCTATCTAGATCCTTCTGCAAGTCATCTTGTCGCTCAAGTCAACAGCGCCTCCTAGGTTAGTATCACCAGCAAACTTACTAATGGTGCATCCAACTCCTGCATCCAGATCATTGATAAAAATGTTAAACAGAATCAGCCCTGGAATTGAGCCCTGAGGAATTCCACTGGTGACTGGCCACCAGCCAGGTGTAGCCCAATCCACTACAGCCCTTTGAACTCTGCCCTTCAGCCAGTTCTTCACCCAGCACACTGTGCACCTGCTCATCTCAGTTTGACAACTTGTCCAGAAGGATGCTGTGAGGGACAGAGCTTTCCCTTTGTGAACCCACGTTGACTGTGCCTCATGATCGCATTGCCCTTGAATTGCCTTTCAGTAGCACCCAGTATGATCTTCTTCATAATTTTTCCAGGTACTAAAGTTAGATTAACAGGTCTGTAGTTTCCTGGGTCTTCCCTCATGCCCTTCTGGTAAAGTGGAACAACATTGTCTAGCTTCCAGTCAGCAGGGACCGCCCCAGATTCCCAAGACCTTTGGTAGATAATTGAGACAGGTTCTGCTGTAACAGCTGCTACCTCCTCCAGTACTCTGGGATGAATCCCACCAGGCCCCAAGGTCTATTGTTAGGATTAAAGACTGGGGCAAAAAAACACATCAAATGCCTCTGCTTTTTCTGCATCCCTATTTGCCAGGTGACCCTCTTCATCAAGGATTGGCCCAATGTTTTCCTTAGACCTCCTCTTGCTATTAACATACCTAAAAAAAAATCCTTTCTTGTTGTCTGACACAACATTGGCCAGTTTCAACTCAAGTTGAACTTTGGCCTTTTGTGCCATTAGGACCTGGGTCTTTCTTTGGTGTCCAGCAGCAGCACTTGGTGCCAAACCCAGCCACTGCCTTCTGTCCCTCCCCTCGTTGCACGTGGCAAGCTTGGCTGCAGAAGGGCTCACAGAGCAGTGTGCAAGAGGAAGGCAAGGGGCCTCAGGGAGCACGGAGAAGATGCCTTTTCTGCAGTGNCAACTCCTGCATCCAGATCATTGATAAAAATGTTAAACAGAATCAGCCCTGGAATTGAGCCCTGAGGAATTCCACTGGTGACTGGCCACCAGCCAGGTGTAGCCCAATCCACTACAGCCCTTTGAACTCTGCCCTTCAGCCAGTTCTTCACCCAGCACACTGTGCACCTGCTCATCTCAGTTTGACAACTTGTCCAGAAGGATGCTGTGAGGGACAGAGCTTTCCCTTTGTGAACCCACGTTGACTGTGCCTCATGATCGCATTGCCCTTGAATTGCCTTTCAGTAGCACCCAGTATGATCTTCTTCATAATTTTTCCAGGTACTAAAGTTAGATTAACAGGTCTGTAGTTTCCTGGGTCTTCCCTCATGCCCTTCTGGTAAAGTGGAACAACATTGTCTAGCTTCCAGTCAGCAGGGACCGCCCCAGATTCCCAAGACCTTTGGTAGATAATTGAGACAGGTTCTGCTGTAACAGCTGCTACCTCCTCCAGTACTCTGGGATGAATCCCACCAGGCCCCAAGGTCTATTGTTAGGATTAAAGACTGGGGCAAAAAAACACATCAAATGCCTCTGCTTTTTCTGCATCCCTATTTGCCAGGTGACCCTCTTCATCAAGGATTGGCCCAATGTTTTCCTTAGACCTCCTCTTGCTATTAACATACCTAAAAAAAAATCCTTTCTTGTTGTCTGACACAACATTGGCCAGTTTCAACTCAAGTTGAACTTTGGCCTTTTGTGCCATTAGGACCTGGGTCTTTCTTTGGTGTCCAGCAGCAGCACTTGGTGCCAAACCCAGCCACTGCCTTCTGTCCCTCCCCTCGTTGCACGTGGCAAGCTTGGCTGCAGAAGGGCTCACAGAGCAGTGTGCAAGAGGAAGGCAAGGGGCCTCAGGGAGCACGGAGAAGATGCCTTTTCTGCAGTGTTGACTTGCAGCAGAGAGGAGCTGTGCTGAGGGAAGTCCTGCAGAGAGTGCAATGGGGAGTGGTGGTGGTGGTGGTGAGGGACGCTGAGGAACTGATGGTGCCCATTTACCACAGAGGGATCCTTTCCCGGCAGAGGAGAAAAAACACTAGCACCAAGACTGGATCTGGAGGAACGAGAAGAAAGCCTGTGCTTGATGGCAGCAGCACATCCATCTTCCTTGGCTCATGTCCCGTAGGACTTGAATGAGGGGAAAGAGAGCCCGGCAAGACCAGACAACCTGTCTAAAGGGTGCTCCAGTCAGCACAGAGACCCTGCAGGTCCATATGCCAGGCCCCATGGCACTCAAATCAGGGAAAAGGGCCCCTGCAAGAGCAGAGGGCCAAGACCCACAGTGCTGTGCTCTGGGGAGAGATGCACTTCGAGAACACAGCTCCAGCCCCATGATGGTCAAAGCAGGGCAATGAGGCAGTGCAAGACCAGAGGAAGAAAGCTCCATGGTGCTCTGCTATGGATGATGAGACGAAACAGTGAGCATAGACCCAGGAAAACAGGGAGACAGCAGCATGGGTGGGGATAGCAATGCCACCTTTTAGTAACACCAAGATGGCTTCTGCAGTTTTCAGGCCTTTATTTTCTTTTACTGCCTGATCATCAAACTTAGAGGGCCGGGAGCCCTTGAAGGCTGGCATGTGCCCCTGCCACTGGCCCAGCCCTGGTTTCAGCAGCACTTGGGGTGTCATTCTACTGTTGCTGGTGGGGCAGCCTCTTCTTGGCTGGAGGCCTCTTTGGAGGTTGCTGTGACTCCCCAGGGGACCATTCCCTGCCCCAGCAGGAAGCAGATGGATGTGCTGCAGCCTCCTGAGGCTCCTCCTGGGACTCTTCTTGCTCCCCAGGGATAGGAACAGGGGCAGAGGGAGGGCTGCTGGGACCTGCATGATGGGCAGCTGCTGAGGTGCTGGGGAGGTTGTCCTCATTGATTCCTTCAGGGCTGACAGAGGGGGCCAGGCCAGGTATTGGAGAACCTCCTTGGGAGGCAGCAGGGCCAGGGGCATGGGTGTCCTCCAGGCCCAGCAGACGGTAGGCCTCCCCGCTGCACTGTTGCACGGCAATGTCAATAAGCTGGTGCACAAATGTTGATGTGTGGTTTTGGAGGGAGGCCTGCAGCAGCTGGACCAGTAGATTTTCGTCCAGCCCAAAGAGAACCAGGAGGGACAGGACGAGGCCCTCCGCTGTGGCTGCCTGCAAATGCCGGTTGCCAAAGATCTGTCCCAGCTCCTGACGCACCCAGGTCAGAAGGGGCTGGAGGAGGGCTGGGTGGTCCCGGAAAAGGGATGCCCAGGTGTTAGGCTGGAGGCTGCCCAGAGGAGCCCTTGACACCAGCCCCACAGGCTGTGGTTGTGTCGCTGCAAGGCGATGGAGGCTGTGGGCAGCTGGATGACCAGGAGCTCCTCCTGCCTGGTGGCGGACGACTGATGAAGCCACAAATGGCGTGATGACATGCTCCTCAAACTTGTCACCTGCCAGCACTGAGTGCATGATGGAGAGGATCCTCCTCTTGCAGAGGGGGCACTCGGGCTTGCTCTCGGCCCACCGCAAGATGCATGGGTAGCAGAATTGGTGGAGGCATGGAGTCACGTAGCTGGCCTCCTCCCAGCTACCCAGGCATATTGAACAGCAGTTGTCCAGCTCTGTGGCCATGCTCTCCATGTGCTCCAGAGGGCTGTGAGGAGCTGCAGATGTCAAGTCGCTCCCTCTCACCCGTGCTGCTGCAGCAGTGGGTGTCACCCTAGAAAAAGAAGAGAGCCCACAGTCATTGGCTGGCCCAGGGAGGGGTGGAAGGAATGCACAGGTCCCTCAAGAAGGAAACCCTCCCAGCTCCCCAAGGTGACACATCCCCACACAGCTCACCTCTGCTGCTGCAAGCACACCTACGGGGTGCCCCGGCTGCCTGGACCTGGCAGGGCTGGGGAAAATCCTTTCATGGCTCAGGTTGGGCACTGAGAGCTGCAACAAATGGCTCCCTGAACACAATACCAGCACCAAAGGCCTCACTCAACGTGCCAAACCTTGCCAACTCGCTCAGCTGGACCATGGCCACGAGCCAGCTGGGTAAGATTCAGCACCCGGATATAAGCAGCAAGGGACACATGGTCAGAATCCATTGCTTGGGGACATCATAGTCCATCGCTTGGAGACGTTGCAGCTCATCCCTCGGTGACATCAGAACCCATCAGAATCCATCACGACAGGCCATCCTTGTCCATGGCGCTTGCCCTGGCAGCGCTGCAGCTCCCGCGACACCACTGCCCACTCCATCCCCCCATCTCTTGTCTTGTACTTGGCCTTGATGTTTCATGCCAGTCACCGAGGTCTTGGCCATGTCTTCCCAGGGCTCTGTCAGGTCCTCCTGGTCGTGGCAGATGTCTCCAGGCACATATGGCAAGGGGGTTCATCAGCTGCCAGGGCACACCGCTGACTCATACTGAGTTTAATGTCAACCAGCACCCCTAGATTCCATTCTACAGGGCTGCCTTCCAGCCACTCCTCTCCCAGTCTATACTTGTGTCCGGCATTCTTCCATCCCAGGTGCAGATTGCCCAGTGCTCCGATCTATCTAGATCCCTCTGCAACTCATCTTGTAACATCTGCTACTTCCTCCCGTGCTCTGCGATGAATTGCAACTGGCTGCATAGAGTTACAGGCATCCAACTGACAGAACTGCTCCCTTAAAACTTCAATGAAACGGCCTCTTGACTGCTCCAGGGCCCAGGCATTTCTCTCTGCAACTGACTATACTCCTACAGCTTCCCACATTATAGAAAATGCCCCGAGCACTGTTTTGGGTAACAAGAATCAAGTATGAACCGAGCAGCCTTATCTGGGCAGACGGCTGACAAGACCTGCCAACGTCCCTTTCTGACATTTTCTTTTTCCTGCTACAAACCAACATCTCACAGAAGCCGTGGCCGGGGCATAGGCCCGCGCCAGCCGGGGACGGCATCCCACAGACCCTCACCCCTCACCCGGTTGCCTGCCTAGAGGGGCCCCGGGCCAGACCTCGCGCCCTCCCGCACACCCGCTCCGCGGGCCAAGGCGGCAGAGGCTCCCGAGCGCCGGGCGGCCCCTGACGCAGCCCGACGGTTCCCGGTTGCAACTGGAAAAAAGATCTTCTGGGAAGATTAAGNCGACCGTTGAGGCGGACGAGGGGCGCCCGGTGGCGGCTGTCGGCGGGCGCTCCGGCGGCAGGTGAGCGGCCGCGGGAAGGGGGCAGGCAGGCAGGCGGCCTGACAGACGGGGAGCGGGCGCTGGACCTGGCGCCTCGTCAGCCCTCCACCGCCGCCTCCTCGGGGCGCGGCAGGAAGCCGGGACTCGGGCGGCGGGGACCCCTCTTCTCCCCCCACCCGGTCCCCTCCTTCCCCTCTTCACCTCCGGAGGAAATTTCCCTCCTCGCCGGAGAGGGAAGGAGGGGTTCGGGGTGTTCGCCTGGCGCCGAGTCGATCCCTGGGAAGGGCTCCTGTATCTCCTCCATCCCTGGCCTGGCAGAGCTTCCGCGCTGGAGCTAGCGCTTACCCCGCACCGCGCGGGGCCGGGAGGGCTGAGGCGCTGTTTGTTTGTTTGTTGTTAATTATTATCATATTATTGTCATTATTATGATAATAATCTCTGCTCCCGTCCGCCGCAGCCTTTCCTCTCCAGGCGGCGCTCGGCCTGCCGCGGCTGGCGCGGGGGGAAGGGGGGGCGCGGCGCAGGTGGCAAGCGCTGCAGGTGAGTCACTGGGCAACTCCTTGATTTCTCCATTTTTCTCTCCCTTTCCATGCCCAGGCTCCTCCCCTAGGCTCCGGCGTCAGCCGATTTAACCCTTGTGGGTGACGAAGGCGAGGCGAGCTCCTGGGTAATGTTGGGCCGGCAGCGAGGCCCCTGGGAGTCTAGTGCGCTGTGTGCGCCGTGAAGTGTTAGCGCTTCTGCGCTGTAAGGGCTTACGCCTGTCTGTGCCGAAATGGAGATCGTCATGGCTGGGAGAAGGATGTTTGAATAGCAGGGGTCGTCCCTCCCCTTCCCGCAGCGCAGTGATAAAAGCACCATAAATAATAGTCATGCTGTGTGTTGGAAACTGATGGTGTCAGTAAGATGTGATAGGACTTAAGAGTTTAATTCTGCAGATTAAAAAAAGAAAAAGCTAGAGCCATAACTTTTAATCAACCTGTGCTATCATCTAGGGATATCTGGCGTGCCTTTGCTGCATGACCAGATAATCTGTGTAGCAACTGGATCTGGTGATATGCTAGGGCCTTCATATGTCAAATAGGGAAAAAATATTTGCAGAAGCTGTCAGAAGTTTTAAATGTGATGTAAGGTAATTAACTGTGATGTTAATGCCAGACATGATCTTCCGTACTATCCAAGCACAACATAAATGCAGTCTCAGAAAGGATGCAAAACCCAAACACAATTATATTAAATCTAAATTAAATGCTTGTTCTATATCAATCTTTTTAATGCAGTTTTCTCTTTTGCTGTTAAGATAAGCATGTTGCAAACATGGACTGTTGTGCTGATTTCAAACTTAATACCAGTGCCTAAACTTTTAGATCTGCATGAGAGCTGAGCTTGTGAATGAACAGGGTGTTTATCTTCTTTCTTTTTTTTTTTTCTGTAAGCTGTGTTAGTGTGACTTCTGTAGTATTTTCTTGGCTTGTTATGATGTTTTTAACTAAGCTAAATTTGAGCCTGTACATGGAGATGTTAGTAAAAAGAAAGTTATTTGCTTTTAATTACTTTTGTTGGCTATTTTCCTGTGTAGACTAAATACAAAGTTAGTAAAAGCTTTTTTCTTCGCTTTTTAAGGTAGCATGTTGGAAGTTAAGGCAGTAAATGTCCTCTATATTCTTGGGGGGGGAATAATGACAGAACGCAAATTATTTCATACCTGTTTGGAAAATGAAAGGATTTTTACTTGTATTTTTTTGTGAAAAGTAGTCATGACCAAACTTCAGTGACTAACCAGACTACTAACCAGACTGGCATATATATTCCAAATGCTTGGCACAAAGGACACAAACTAAAAAAAAAAAAAATTCAAAAAATAAATCACAACTGTTAGCTTGAGAATGCTTCTATTATAAATGTGTCTAAGTCTTTTTTAAGAGTTTTTTTAAAGTAATTGACTGACAGGCTGCTCTTTACCATTCCAGTGGATATGAAATGGTAATAATGCATTCTGTCTCGTGTAGTGCAATGAAAGAGTTCAGTAGAAACCAGAAATGTAAATATTGGCTTGCCTACATGACTTCTGACTTCTATGTTAAAATGGTTACTAGTACACATAGACAGTTACTACTGCTAAAATCTCAAAAATTGGATTTAAAAAAACAAATCTTATAAATTTAGATAGGCATTTTCTTAAATACTTGTGGTTAAGTATAATGTTACATTTGGCTGTTCCTTCTTAGGTTAAGGTTGGTCTCTCTATAGCCCAAAGTAAGTGTAATGAGATCTTCTTGGACTGTGTCTGGCATGCTTATTTTCTTGTTTGAAGATTGTGTGTGGGATTTCTTTCCAATCAACTTTT
>VXBL01006442.1:14137-24673 GCA_013400195.1 Aramus guarauna | reverse complement strand
CTACAGGCTGGGCAGAGAATGGGTTGAGACCAGCCCTGAAGAGAAGGACTTGGGGGTGTTGGTTGATGAAAAGCTCAAACATGAGCTGGCAATGCACGCTTGCAGCCCAGAATGCCAACCGTGTCCTGGGCTGCATCAAAAGAAGCATGACCAGCAGGTTGAGGGAGGTGATTCTGTCCCTTTACTCCACTCTTGTGGGATCCCACCTCGAGTACTGCATCCAGCTCTGGAGGCCCCAGTACAAGAAAGACATGGAGCTGTTTCACTGAGTCTAGAGGAGGGCCATGAAGATGATCAGAGGGCTGGAGCATCTCTCCTGTGAAGCCAGGCTGAGAGAATTGGGGTTGTTCAGCCTGGAGAAGAGAAGGTTCTGGGGAGACCTTATTGCAGCCTTCCAGTACTTCAAGGGGCCTCCAGGAGAGCTGCAGAGGGACTGTTTACAAGGGCATGTAGTGACAGGACAAGGGGTAATAGCTTTAAGTTGAAGGAGAGTAGATTTAGATGAGCTATGAGGAAGAAATTCTTCCCTGTGAGGGTGGTGAGGCACTGGAACGGATTGCCCAGAGAAGTTGTGGCTGCTCCCTCCCTGGAAGTGTTCAAGGCCAGGCTGGATGGGGCTTTGGGCAACCTGGTCTAGTGGAGGGTGTCCCTGCCCATGGCAGGGCAGTTGGAACTAGATGATCTTTGAGGTCCCTTCCAACCCAGTCCATTCTATGATTCTAAGTACACTGAGGTTGTTTATTTTTTGGGGGGTGGGGGTTGTTTTGTTTTTAAGGTATAGATAATATCTTTTGCAGATTTCTTTAAAAGAAATCACAAAAAAATAAGCTGTGTGTTTGCCAGGTGAAATAGTTTCAAGGATGTGGATAGCCTGAGAAATGTTTAATGTACATAAAACATATGTCTTATCCCTGCTAAGCTTCTGAAACTGCCAAAGATATGATTCAAGGGGTATTGACAGAAGCTAATTTTAGTTCAGGGAGACCAATCTTTCTTGGCTTCCTTCTTCTTCTGTTATCCACCACTGATGTTTTACGGGGTAATTCCCAATAAAAGCCTGACTTCAGGTGCCCTCACTTACCTTTTGAAGCTCTTCTTCCACTTCCTGTAGAAGGAACCTAGGAAAGCTAACCATGTGAGGGCAAGTTCAGTTTTCTGAATAGGTCCAACAAACATCTATGAATACTGTGCTGGTACAGTTCTTTTAGGAATAAACCAAACCTACATTATGCATAATAAAAAGAGTATGTTGTTCAAGACTGGGTAGACCTAGTAGAAAGTTTATCTTTGAAAAAAGGCATAGTATGTGACCCATGCTTCCTTAAACAGGTAGTGTAATTTCAAACTCTGATGTATATACTTTGTTGCATTTCTGCTTTGAAATTTTTTGGTAGGCATCTTCTTGTAAGATAATTACATGTGAAAGCCTTAAGTTCCTTTGGGTTATGATGACTCATTCACCATGAATGTAATGACTAATGTGACATTTCAGTTTATTTTAAAGAAAACAGAACAAATGCCACACAAAGACACAGCTTTTCTTCCTTCTTCTGAGAGATTCCGATGTACAGTGTATATGCTGTTAATCTCAAAACCAATCCTTTTCAGCATGTTTGATCTAACTGATTCTGCTAGGGGAAAAAGTCTTATTAAATAAGTCACTCCTCTAATTTTAAACTATTTTCCTAGCTATATTAATAGCCAGATGATGCACAAATCTGAGAAGGGAAGCTTCTTTGAGCTTCCAGTGCCTGTCTCTTGTACTTTTTTACAGATCTCATCCTTAGCTGGTATGCTTGCTGTATTGAGTGTCTGAGTTTAAATACTTTGCATTTGAGTTGTCCAGGTTGATAAGGGCAAAATTACCTTATATCACTCCATTTGTATCCCTACTCTTTTTGTCTGTGTGGAGTATTGATGCTGTTTTAGAGCTGTTAAAAAATGACAGTGGAAGAAGGGAAAAAAACCAAACCCAGAGAGTGTGAAGCATTAAAACTGTGTAATAGCCTTTCTTTTGAGCAGGGACTGAAATGCTGGTAGCCCACCTCTCGGGTAAATCCCCTAACTACATAACTATCCCACCTGCCTCTTCCCAGAGCCAGTAATATGTTAAAGTGTACAATGCAGCAGTATCGGTGGAGGAGAATGAGGATGTTCCACTGCTGTATACTTGGGAACTGATTGTGAGGGCTGGCATATTTCTTATTGCAAAGGGAGAAATTGTGAATTCCACTCCACCTTGTGCAGAGAAATCAACATGGGGTCTCAGATGTTTTGTGCATGCCACAGCAACTGAGCATTAGGTACAGTGCTGGGACTGTGCTGTTGTGTAAGTTGTGTGGGAACGAATATTGGGAAAGGATGTCTGTTTAAATTTCCAAACAATTTGGAAAAAGCTGAGATCAGTCCTCTACGTAAATGGAATTAATGCGTTCCTAGATGGTTAAATTGGAAATAGGAATGCTAACAATTGTGAATTATGTCCACAATGCTCATAGCCTGCTTTAGGAAACCAGATTTTTCATTTTTAATGTATTGCTGAATCAATAAAAACATTATGTATCAAAACGTTATGTGTCAAAAAAATACAGAAGAATACACATGAAGAGTATTTTAAATAGGAAGACAAGTGTATGTGCATGTGCTAAATTATGACAGAAATGGATGTTGCAAATAATAAAGGGTATTAATAACTTGAGGTGTGCAACAATATAAAACAGTAAATTGACATTGCTTTTTGCATTGCTTTCTCTTTGCACAAGAGAGAATATGACTTAATACTTAAATTTGGTTTCAGAGTCTTACCATAGGTAAGTTTTAGGCTCTCTGAAGGGATATTTATCCAGATTTTCAGGCAAGTATGTTGGAAGCTGCTAGTAATGTTGGCTGAAATTTTAAAAAAGATAACCTTCTGTTCTGTTTGTACTATAACTAAGCAGATATGCTCCTAGCAATGATCTGACTTAAGCACTTCTCTTACTTTTTAAAATCTGTATAGTTCATCCCAGAAAATCAAGTTTCCTGTGAGTGTTTTGTCTGAGAACTCCACCAATGTGTTGAGTAATACAGTATAGGTATTTTGAGTCTTAGATGATAATATTATGAGAAGGATCAAAATACGTGTAATGTCAAACTTCACATTTACTTGCCATCTGGTGAGTGATAAGGCTTCATGACAAACAATCTCAGGCTTGCTATCCTTTGACAGCTTTTTTTAGTGTTTGAGGAAGATTATTTATTTACACATTTGTCTGTGTAAGTAGTACCTTTCTAATATGTTATCTTTGTCATTATTTTCTTCAGATGTTCATATAATCAGCAACTGCAATTTAATATTCTAATGATCTCACATTTGATATACATTCAGAAGACTGAAACACAGGCCTTAATGGATTTAGATACTCAGTTCTCCTGAATATATATATTCAGGAATATAAGAGCACAGCAACAAGCGAGGGTTGATAACCAAGGGTTTTCAAGGGTGGAAACACAAGTTCGCTTACATATACTGCAGAATTCAGAGGGGAAAAAAAGATTTCTTGGTTTTGTGATCATTGTGAGGTGACCAGCGAAGTGAGTGATGTAGAGGGGTCGCTCGGAGGCCTCATCTACGCACTTTCCACATTTGCTGCAGATGAACTAATGCAAACCCTCACTGCGAAAATGTGCTGCAGATCAAGATTGTGGTATGCCTGGTGCAACATAAAGAGCAAAAACACAGTTCCTCCTGTAAGCTTCTTACTGCTGTGGCATTAAGACCAAAAGCATGATTACTCTAACCACTGTCAAATGTGTGGTTTGGACACTTTTAAGCCATGTTGGCAAAAGAGAGTTTCTTAATGAGGAGCTGGCAAGAGGATTAAAAGGCAGACTTCTGAAGTGTTAATAAGCTCCTGCCAAGCTTGAAAAGCAGCCGAGAAAGAATGAAAATGCTGACATGAAACCAAGTGATTTGAGGCTGGTGTCATAGGCCAACCAGAAATGGGAATCATCCTTTTGATAGCCAGGAAGAGTGTTCAGTGAGGTGGGGATAGGCTGTGAGGCTCTGAGAGTGTTGATAAAGCAGCCTGTGTTTGATGTGATAAAGCTGTCAATGGAGAGTCCTACAGAGAAGAATGACATCTTCCTACAGCGTTTTTTTTCCCAATGTGGTGGGTTGACGCTGGCTGGAGGCCAGGTGCCCACCAAAGCCATTCTATCACTCCTCCTCCACAACTGAACAGGGAAGAGAAAATACAATGAAAGGCTTATAGGTCAAGATAAAGAAAGGGGGAGTTTACTCACGAATTACCATTATGGGCAAAACAGATTCAACTTAAAAAAAAAATAAAAATCATCTAATTTATTACCAAGAAAACAGAGTAGAGCAATGAGAAATAAAACCAAATCGTAAAACACCTCCCCCTTACCCCACCCTTCTTCCTAGGGTGAGCTTTACTCCCAAATTCTCTACCTCCTCTCCACCAGCAGCACAGGGGGATGGGGAATGGGGCTTGCAGTCAGTTCATGACACATTATCTCTGCTGCTCCATCCTCCTCAGGGGGAGGACTCCTCACACACTCCTCCCCTTGTGTCGCGTGGCATCCCTCTCATGGGTGACAGTCCTCTGTGAACTTCTCCAATATGTGTCCTTACCATGGGCTGGAGTTCTTTATGAACTGCTCCAGTGTGAGTCTGTTCCACGGGGTGCAGACCTTCAGGAACAGACTGCTCCAGTGTGGGTCCCCCACGGGGTCCCAAGTCCTGCCAGCAAACCTGCTCCAGTATGGGGTCCTTTCCCCATGGAGCCACAGGTCCTGCCAGGAGCCTGCTCCAGCACAGGCTTCCCACGGGGTGAAGCCCCCTTCAGGTGCATCCACCTGCTCCAGTGTGGGGTCCTCCACGGGCTGCAGGTGGATATCTGCTCCACCATGGCCCTCCATGGGCTGCAAAGAGGTCAGCCTGCTTCACCATGGTCTTCTCCATGGGCTGCAGGGGAATCTCTGCTCTGGGACCCGGAGCACCTCGTCTTGCTCCTTCTTCACTGACCTGGGTGTCTGCAAAGTTTCTCACATCTTCTCACTCCTCTCTCTGGCTGCAAAAGCTGCTCCTCAGTTGGTTTTCTTCACCCTTCTTGACTATGTTATCCCAGAGGTGCTACCACTGTCACTGATGGGCTCGGCCTTGTCCAGTGGTGGAGCCATCTGACGTTGGCTCTGTTGGACGCAAGGGAGGCTTCTAGCAGCTTCTCACAGAAGCCACCCCTGTGGCACCCCTGCTACCAAAACCTTGCCATGCAAACCCAAAACATCCAAAACATGAAAATGAGGAAAATATGTTCCTCAAAAACAGTGAATGGGTTTTCCACTCTGGATTTGTGGAGTCCTTAGGAGATGATTTGAAGTGGCATATGGCTGATTGTATTGTAGGCAGCTAACAAAAATTAAGTCAAACATGGTTCTTTGATCTGGCAAATTTCTGTCACTGGAGATTCTGGCAAAATAATTTCAATGCTAATACTTAACTATTTCAATGCTTAGTAGAGAGAGCAACAAGAAAGAGAGTATCTCAAACTCTTACAGCTTACTTTGAGTAACCTCTCAGGTGGATTTGAAATAGAACATCTTTTCTTCCCTTCTTTGACATCTCAAAACCAAAACATAGTCCAGCCTCACCCTAAGCAAAAAAGGTCACCAAAAAACCTACAAAAAACAATGTAGGAGATTTGGGCTCCCAGAAAGCACTTAACCACTGGACTATTGTCTCCTGACTTTTTCTCCACTGTTTTATTTTTGTTTCAGGCTATGTTTGGCTTTGTTCCAACAGTTTCCAATTACAGAAAGAGTTCTCTAACAAAGAATGTTTCCAGGGCTGCAGATGTTTCACTCATTACATAATACTAAGCATGGATAACCTTTAAAGCTTGCAACTGGGGCAGTAAGTGCATTTTATGAAGTACTTCCATTGCTCTGAGAATAATAACAATTATTATTATTATCATCATTACTATTATTATTACTATATTTAATTTTCTCTTGGACTATTTTTGTTGCAACCCCTGGAGTAGTTGTTGTCTTCTATTATGTGAAAGACCAGTTTGGGTATAACACTGATAAAAGACAGCCTATAGGAATACTTCATTAAATGTAATTTGCAAGCCTTTCACCTTGTCCCTAAGTTTATTTTTCAGGATGTATTAGACCTCTGTTAGGTAATCAGCTTGTAGCCTATTTCAGTTGCGCAACCATCGCATTCTCAAATGTTACTTGAAAACTGCTATAAAGGAATGGCCCTGTATTTGCATATGTGCATGTTCAGACCCAGTCGCAGGTGACATCCAACCATTCTTGTTCCACAGCCGGTTGTGTTAAGACAGGTAGAAGGTGAGCATTGCATGTCTGTGAAGTTTGGTTTTTTGGTGTTTTTTTTTTTTTTTCAACTCTGGTTTTTCTAATACTCGTGATTTAGTCAAGTGACTGTAACTGTTATTTTATTTCATAAGTTTTGACAATGTGGTATGCATTGCAAAAAAGTCTTTAAATGTATGTCTAGGAATGTTTTTTCTTTTGTTACTGAATATCTGTGGCTGATAATCTGTGGAATGGGTTTTTTTTCTGTTTTAATCCTGTTCAGTGGTAATGGTATGCTTGAAGTAATGTTGCCTTACCTTGTCTTTTGTTGTGATGTGTATGTATATATGTGGGTGTGTGTACTAATGGTATATTCTTACACATAGTAAAATGTGCTTTGTAGAACTCATATATAGACACGCCCATGTAACTTTCCTCTGTGTTGCTAATGACGGCTTAAGTGTTTGATAACTTCCTTGGTTCATCTGAACTCATTTAATGATGTTGAATAGTCTAGTTTATAATGTTCTGTTCTGTAGTAATTTTAAGTCATCTGTGATATATACACAAGATCTAATTTCTGCTGTCCCACATGCACCAAACTAAAATGCATAAGCTGGAGTTGCACGCTTATCTGAGTAGAAACAGGCTTGCTTAAAGTGGTTGTGGTATTGACACGATACAGATATGAGCAATAGTAATGAAGATATACTGGAATGGACAAGCAACTGGAGTGCAAGTGCTTTGGAAACCTTGTGTCTATACTCCAGTGTGTGTGTGTATATATATATACACACATGTTCTGGTTGTTAAATGGTAATATTGGTGACAGTCTTTGTATATGATGTTTACATTTAAGCCTGTATATATATGTGCTAGAATCATATCTGTATTTTGTGTTTAAAAAAAGTCTAAAGTTTCAATTGCCAGGTATAGTCCATGATGACATTGCTCCTTGCTTTTCAAAATGACTTCAAGTATTAGCTTCCATGTCCTGAAATCCAGTTAAACAAAGACAAAATTTGAGGCGTATAGAACAAAAGCAATCATTCTGACTTACTGAATAGTTATCATTGAGAACCACCTTCACTGTGTTCTTTCTGTTGCTACAGAATACAACTGGGAAATACTTCTGAAAAAAAAAAAGCCAAAGAAAGTACTATTATTGATGAATTTCCACTAATGTGACATTTTAGAAAAGAGCATTTGTAGTATTAATGCTAACTGTTATATCCAATAGTAGTTTCAGTCCTTTAGCATTTGTATTTAGATTTGATTTTTATAAACAGTCCTGGAGACAGAACTCTTCAGTGTCCAAATCCTCACTGCTGGTCAAACTTGCTAAGTTCAGGCCTTCAGGTTCTACCTTCTCCTGTCCCAGGTGATTAAACTTCATTGTTCTGATTTAAGATCACCTGTTGCTGAAAAAAAAAAAATCTTCTTTCTTATAATCAGTGTCATCAGTTTCTTCACCCAACTTTGTAATGCCTTTATTTTTACCAATGTTACAAAATACTACATAAAGATTTTTTTTTACCAAGGCCTGTAGTGACAGAATAAGAAGCAACAATTTTAAACTGGAAGGAGTGTAGGTTTAGAATGGATGTAAGGAAGACATTGATTACAGTGAGGGTGGTGACACACTGGAACAGGTTGCCCAGAGAGGTTGTGGCTGTCCCCTCACNTTGATTTTTATAAACAGTCCTGGAGACAGAACTCTTCAGTGTCCAAATCCTCACTGCTGGTCAAACTTGCTAAGTTCAGGCCTTCAGGTTCTACCTTCTCCTGTCCCAGGTGATTAAACTTCATTGTTCTGATTTAAGATCACCTGTTGCTGAAAAAAAAAAAATCTTCTTTCTTATAATCAGTGTCATCAGTTTCTTCACCCAACTTTGTAATGCCTTTATTTTTACCAATGTTACAAAATACTACATAAAGATTTTTTTTTACCAAGGCCTGTAGTGACAGAATAAGAAGCAACAATTTTAAACTGGAAGGAGTGTAGGTTTAGAATGGATGTAAGGAAGACATTGATTACAGTGAGGGTGGTGACACACTGGAACAGGTTGCCCAGAGAGGTTGTGGCTGTCCCCTCACTGGAAATGTTCAAGGCCAGGTTGGTTGGGGCTTTGGGCAACCTGGTCTAGTGGAGGGTGTCCCTGCCCAAGGCAGGGGGGTTGGAACTAGATGATCTTTGAGGTCCCTTCCAACTCAAACTGTTCTGTGGTTATGGTAGTTGAAATGTGTGCAGAAAGAAGGGCGGCAAGCTGAAGGCTTAATGCAACCTGACTGTATCTCTTTGCTGTGTATGACAGTGATATAGCTTCTTCAAGTATGTCTTTAAAGCATTTACAAATCTTGTTTTAATTTCTTTCCATTTTGTGTTTTAATGAATAGCTAATACTTCTTTATCTCAAGTATGCTGTCTTGCTGGTTACTTATTTTAAATAACATGTGTATGCATGTTATGTAATGCTTTTAATGTGAATCAGGGACATTTCCAAAGTCACTCCTTAAAAGAAATTCTGCACTGGTTGCTGTGGTGTAAAATTAAGATTAACAAGCATCAATGAAGATTTCTTTATATGAAGGGGAAACAAATTGTTATTCCCGTCCCTTCACCAGTAACGTCATTTAATCTCAGCACAGGATAAAAGAATTGTCTGTGCAAATAAAGAATCGTATCTCTCCCTTCTCTACCACAGCAAGGAAAGTTTATTTCTGAATTTTCAGAAAGCTAAACAAACTTTCCCTACCCTTTCTTGCTTCTGATTGGTTCATTGGAAATAATAGAGAAGTTGCATGTATGAAGACTTGGTCACATAGCTTATTAAGTTCTGTATTGGGGAGTGAGGTGTCTGTGGTAGTCCTTGTGTTCTCTATAAAGTTTTGCCTAGCTCAGTGGTTGAAAAACATAGTAATAGTTCTCTCTCATTCAGATTGTAGCCAGTAAATTTTCCAAGTGTTGCAGATGATGTCCTGACACACTGTCTTGTATCCATCCAGTACAATCTTTGTCTTTTAAATTAGTTTAGTAAATCCAATGTCTTTCCTGTTCTTTAGGCCAGTTTATTTTAGGAATAAATCTCTGAGCAGAATGCATATACATTTTTCTTTTGACTTCTTTACTGCCAATAGTCAAGCATAATTCACTTGTAAAACCAAGCATTTGTGTAGAAGTCTTGAATTGTGTTTAACATATGCCTTGCTTAAAAATCCTAACTGTGCAGTTTACAAAATAGATGTTTCAGACACAGTGAACAAAAAGTGGTGAAGTTATTCTTCAGTCTGGAATAAAACTTATTTCCTATGCAGTCTAGTTATAAAAATATTTTCAGTTATGAGGACAGTATTCCATTGTCTAAGTTCTTCAGTCATCTCTGTGTGCATGCTGTAGGCTTCCACACAGTAAGTATTTTGTAAGTAGTAGTTTCCGCATGTTGTAGTTTTTGGGCACTGTCAGCATCTGAAAGAAGACACAAGTGAGTTTAATAAATTGCAAAGTCATGTGTTTGCCATTAGGCACTTGCAGAAATACGTGTATAATTTCAGTTCTTTGACCACCGGTTCACCAGTATTTTCAGTTACATAGATTTCTGGACTTTGGTTATATTGAAAATAGGCTGAAAAAGCTCTTTGTAGCTTTATTTTTATTTGTGGTTGGGGTCAAGAATGTCTCAGTTCTGAGTCTTCATGTGGGTAGTGATGGAAAAGGTCACTGATGATAAGAAAGAGTTGGTCTGTCTTATCAAGTATCATTAAAAAGTCATCTCCTTTTTCAAGGGACCATTGTATAAGATAATACAGTTACTTCACTGCTACTTAGTGCAGTGTATGTTTCTTCATTTCCAGGAAGATTGTATTATAAAACTTGCTGCCATCTCTGCTGTTCGGCTTATACTGATCTGATTCCATTTCTTTCTAGTGGACACTTGCTTAGAGCAGAATTTTGAAACTAGCAAGATTTTTTTTATAAATGAAGTTCAACTCTTTCGTAGTCTTTTTCTATGTAAAAAATAAACTAAACTTGTGTAAAACTTTTTGCATTCTATTTGTTTATGGTATGTAGTGAGTTTTTCTTTCTGGTAGTGGAGTTATGCTAGCTGGCCTCCTGAGCCTCATGCTGATTTTTTTTTTTTTTTTTTTTTTTTTTTTTTTTTTTTTTTTTTTTTTTTTTTTTTTTTATTTTTACTTTAATTTCTTTTT
>VXBL01006442.1:0-12402 GCA_013400195.1 Aramus guarauna | reverse complement strand
TGAGCAGGTCTAAACTGTGCATTAGAGATTGATTCAGAAGTTGCAAAGTTTCTTTGATACAATGTGGTAGGCCCTGTGGTATTGGGACTGTGTTGTGTAGTGATAGCAGTTTGGTCCTGAAAATAAGATGGTTGCAAAAGTTCTGTTGATAGGCCAAAAAGGGGAATGTAGTTGGAGTAGCGTGTTAGACTTATATGGCTACGTTGCTTGTGGTTTCTGAGTTGCTGCTGTATCTGCTCTGCACAACATTATTTGGCATATTAGTTATGCTGATGTACAAAGTGTGTTTAAAATGCTTTCTGAAATACCTGAAAACTTCTAAGACTATACACGTTGCCTGCCAGATCAGCCTCCTAGCGTCACTTCCAAGAGTCTTTTTCATCTTGTATCTTGGATGCTATTTTCAGACCAAATTTTTCATTCAGTGAATACTATCTTCAAATAAAACACTGAAATGAAAGGCTGCAATCCTACTCTCTAACTTTCTAAAAAGATTTTAAAAATTGCATGTGTCATGTATATTTTCTCCTAGCAACTTTCTACCATTTAATCATATTAGAAAATAAATTAAAATTTCTAGGTTTTAGCATACTGATTTTGCTGCTATTCTTTTCTGCTGCATCTAGGTCTTTACTTTAGATGAGCAGACAAGCACTTTCCTGTAATTCCACTCTTGAAAAATGAAGTACTGCTCATCATATTTACATTGTGGATAATTTTAAGCAAATGTTACTGGACTACAAACAGCCAGTGCAGTGGTAAAGCAAGTGATGCCATTAATGAATTTATATGGAGGAGTCTTGGGAAAATAGTTGTGGCTCTACGAATGTTAAGATAAATATTTGTTATTGCTCAGAGTATGGCAGGTAGCTGAAGTAGACTTCCACAAATGAATATGCAGAAGAAAACTTTTTTTTATATCTGAAGGAGTCCTCAGCTGTGGCAATCTCTGTAAATGAAGACTGAGAACTTTAAATAGTGATCTCCATTTTGGAAAAGCTTGTAACTATGTGATAAAAGCAACATAGCTATGAAATAAAATACAAATACAGTACTAATTTACATTGTCATCTTTACTTCATTGTGGCTGCTTGTAACTTGCTCTCACAATTTTTTTTTATCTTTGCAAGAACAACTCTGTTGTGGTTCAGCTAACTGCAAATGGAGGTAATTGCAGTCTAGCTATATGGAAAGAAAAATCTAACTGGAGTTTTAGACAGCCATCAATAAACTGAAGCAATTTCTAATAATGTAGTATTTTTTTCATAATTCTTCAAAATTCATAACAGTGATATTTAGAATGGAAACCTTTTCCCCAAGACAATTTCACTGTGAAATCTCTCTTCAAGAAAGGGCTGTGGCTTATATGAAGCTAATAGTTGAGTTGCTATATTTTTGAGAGCATTATGGAAGAACTGTAAAATTACATTGTGGTTGGGAGAAGGGCTCTTGTCTTTTTAGAGAGGTCTGTGGGAGAGGAGAACATTTTGCCATATTTCTGGCATTTAGCAGTAAAAATATTTTTTCCACTCCTGCGTATTTTTGCTAAATGGATCTCTTGACTTAGACTAGTTCTGCTAAGTGCCTTTAAGTGTTGTCTGTGCAGGCTGGTTTTGTTTTTCATCTACAAAACTAATCACTTCCAGTGGGAATTCATTTTAGAAAAGTATAGGGATTTTAAAAGTACATATTTTATTCTGAAGATTTTTTTTTTTTTTTTAATTTTTATTTTAAAATAATTTTGGTCCTGTACTGTTCATAGCAAACTTTCCTATTATGTCCCATAAATGAACTGGAAAAGTAAATTCACTTAAATAATTTCTCCATAGCCCTTATGGCTCTGTATGGACTTGAAGGTTTGTAATTCCTCAAACAGTATTGCTTATGTTCTTAAAACAGAATTCCCAATTTTTGTTTTCAGTTTACTTGACTGAAACGGAAGTATCTTTGTAGACTTTAAAAAAAAAAAAAATCTTTCATGGGACTTGTATGTTGGTGGTTTTTTTCTGTTCAATATATCCTGCATTTTCATCAGAGGAACAGTGTGCATACTAATTCTTGTGGGAGGTATCACAAAAATAGTGGAAAATGGCAGTGGATTCATCTTGTTCCTCCACAAATAATATGTTTATTTTTTCCTGCTTCTCAGAAAGCAAAGTGTCCTTGGACTAACCGAATTCTGCTATTCCTATTTGTTTTGGTGGCTATCTGCTAATTTATAGTTTAATGTATTTATATTTATAAAGCTTTTGCATTAAATAAGATATCCATGACTTAATTAAGAACTATTACTTTAAAGTCTCTTTTGAGAGATCCTGTTGCTTTAAAACTTTCTGAAATTGGAGAATAAATCCTGGAAGAGCTGAGTTGTAGTGCGTACTTGAAACCTTACCTCTTATCCTTGTGGAAAAGGAAGGGAACTGTTTTGAGAGACTCAGAACATTTTAAAAACCTCACTAAATGTTGTGCTGACATATGAGGCTTGTGTGCCAAGTTTCTCAGCTGAATTGTCTGGTGACTCTGACTTTTGCCTGTCATGTGTTACAGAGTTTCTGTAAAGTAAAACATAGCCATGTCTAAGAGACAAATTAAAAAACCGAGATATGTGTATGCTCATTGGCAAGCAATTGCTACAGTTTTATTGATCCTCACTGGTAAAAATTTGGGAATGAATTATCTTCATTTGCATTTTAATTTTCCAAATCTTAATATTTAATTTTTCAGGTACTTTTACATTTTTCTCCCTCCATTTACCTAGGAAAGTTAAATTTTCACTTTAAAAAACATTCAAGGATAACATTAGCACAATTCCAGGAGCTACAGTTGTGATTAAAAATGCAAACTGTTGTGAGATTTTTAACATTACGTGCTGTTATAGTTGCTGTTTTATTTCCTGCTCTGTGTGCTAAAGATAAACATGGGCAATGATTTTAGTGTTGCATTGAGGGAACATGATATTGCGCTGTGTGAACATGTAGCAGGTGATAAAAGGCTGGATCATTTAACAAAGGTTTGTTTTTTTGTTTTTTTTTTAATTATATGATGCCAACCATTTTGCTATTTTTAGCAGCTTGTTCCAGTAATTTAGTTTCACATATATCAAGTGCAAACAGTACTTCCCAGATTAGAAGATATTCTGGCTCAGGACTTTCCTTTCTTTTAAGGGGAGCAGGGAGTGGTTGTTTTATTTATTTATTTATTTCTATAGTTCAGTGAACAAGTCCAAGCATCTATGAGGCAAACTGCAACATCTTAGACTTCCCAGTTTTATGATTAATCCAGTACTGCTGCTGCAAGGGGCATACTGCTGTTGCTTTTGTGCTGACACAGTGAATCACTGGAGAACTGCTCTGGTTGAACACGAAACAGTCTCTGCCAGGTTAGTGTTCAGCCAGAGCAATTCCTTGTGCCAGTTCATTACGTGGTTGCACAAACTGTAGTTCTGTACAAAACTGAAGGTGGGAATGAGCAGTGGCAATATGAGGAGGGACCTTTTAATGGAAGCACCAATTTATGTGAGATTAAGTTGAAGCCATTACTTCTGATTTCATGCTGACTTACCTATAAAGAGCTTTATCACTAATTTTATGTTGTTCATGACAGTAAAAAGGGTAAACTGCTGCAAATGATTCATAAGCTTAACAAGTAGCTATGGCTTTGGAGTAATTTTCTTGTTCTTCAGGAGACCTAGGCACTGAACACTTGACAAATTGAATAAACTTCTTATTCCTGTTGATACAGCATCCATATTTTTAGTCCTGAAAACTCAAGTCGGGTGAGTAGCTGTCCCATGGCTTTCTCCTTTTCAGGGGAGCCAAACACTTTGTGTCTCTTCCCAGGATCTGTGTTGATGGATTGTCCTACAAAAGCTGATAGCCAAAGTGTTTAGAGAACACTGAAGTGATGTTGTGAAAAGCATTGTGGAAAAATATTGCGGAAGAGAAGAGGCTTTTAAAGGGTGTAGGTACTCTTCTTTCAGGTTTGAAAAGATACGAAAAGTTGTCATTTCAGTGTTAAAAAATAACAAATGGAGTTAGTTGGAGTATATAGGTACTACAAATTTGCATGAAGTTATTCACCTTCCCTTCCTTACTGGTAAAGTCTTGTAAAGCGTGAAGATGGAAAATACTTTTTCAGTGTAATTTCAGTCAGAAATAGCAGGATGAGAACAGGAGGAGAAACCAGGTTGCAGGGAAGAGGATTGATTGTACTGTCTTCGCCAAACCACTTTTCTGTTAGCAGAGGCCAGTGTTTCTGCAGTTATCAGACTAGGGTAGTCTAAATACAAGAAACTTCTCAATTTTGGAGCAGTTTTTATTTGGTAATATGTGTGGACCACCACTCCTTGGTAGGTGGGACTTGGCAGCTGTGGCAGTCTTGTTTTCAAAGATGGGAACCAGACTTCCGTTTTTGGTTAGCTGTCTAGATGGGATCCTGAGAAATCTGGTGATGGAAACATGGGGATCTAAAAGAAGCTGGCAACTACTGTTTAAATATTTCTCACTCAACTTCTATAAACATAGGTATTTCATGAGATTGGGTACTTGAAATTGTACTTGTGATATTTAAGCATGGTCTGTCTGCTAGTTNTGTGATATTTAAGCATGGTCTGTCAGCTAGTTCTGCTCTTAATAGAAACTTGTGTTTCACCAGTTTAAAATCATATGTTTAGTGAACATTGCTGGCATTGGGAGAACAACTCTTTCCAGTTCTGGAATGTGCAGCTGAGCAGTGATGCGTACTGCCTGATCAGCTGATGAAATGTGGGTTTGGATGTGTGATTTTTGTAAAGGACTTCCAGATGTTACAGTTGCCAGCTGAATGTCTCAAGACTGCACAGTCAAGTCTAGATTATGAAACAAAATGGATGAAATGTACAAAAGATAAACTAGTAAGTCTATACTTGTAATTGTTCTCTCTCAAAAAAAAAAAAAAGCAGCAGCATGATTCTGTAGTCAAATTACTCACGAAACAATGACAGAAACATATAGATGCTTTTCATTAAGGTTACCTGCATTACTTTAGCACCAAGCAATTTTCTGTGTAGCTGCCGTGTTAGGAACTTCAAGTTCTTTATCTCACTGCTTGAAAGCAGAGTGTTTGATTTCTCTCTCTTATTTTCCCCAGGAAGTACTGTCATAATCATGATAGAAGACAAAGGTCCACGAGTGGCTGACTATTTTGTAGTGGCAGGGCTCACTGATACAGATACTGCAACCCTCCTGGACCAAGAAGTAAGCCGACATGAAACAAAGTCAACTGGTCCAAAGGCTCCAATTACTGACATTGCTGTGATAATCAAATCAGCTGGTGAAACTGTCCCAGAGGGATACACTTGTATTGAAGCCACCCCTACAGGCCTTCAAGCCAACTTAAACTATGGAAGTCTGAAGAGTCCTGAACTTTTTCTTTGCTACAAGAGAGGCCGGGACAAACCACCTTTAACTGACATCGGGTGAGAATTCTGTAACAATTTAGTTCCTCCTTCAATAATGATCAGATCCTACTCTTCATAGATGATGATAAAAACACATGTGAGAAAACTTCTAAAAACATACTGTCTTTGAATCTATATTGCTTATTGTGTGTATCTGTGTAGTATTTTTCTTCTGAAATAAGTTGAAAAAGTGTCAATTTTCTAGTGAACCTGTCTTTTTAAAATGAATGATAATGTTTTTAACTTAAAAAGATATTGTGTGTATATATATAGAGAGAGAGATGGAGCAAAATAAATAAGTGAAGTTCTCTGCCACAGTTTTATGAAAGGTGAGAGAATAGTTGAAAATTAATTTATAGAAATGATATCGTGCAAATCCAAAAATGTAACATGCTTAACCTGAAAGTGGTGACTTCAGAAGACAAAAATTATCACTTTGTGGAATTCACTTTAATGCTTAAGGTAAAAGATACCACTTAAAAATGGTAGGACACTGAAAAAAAGATCTTAAAATTATCCACTTATGTAGAATCCTATAGCCTGCCTTACTGTGAGATCAGAGTATGTCTGAGGTTGCTTACGAGTCCTGACATGATTGGGTGCAAACACTGGATTATGTAGTCTCTTGGTAACTCTAATCATGCTTGCATTTCAAAAGCCATGCTTTTTGATGTCTGAGGTGTAAGTTCCTAAAGAGTTAGTAGTACTGTGTTTGAAAATCTTAGATATAGTCTATGCTTTAAGTTCAATGCTTAATAAATGCAGGGGACAACCTGGTAGGGAAGCTCTGAACTAATTCTGTTATTTAGAGGATACTGAGTTTAAGTATTCAGGACCAAGGTCACAAAATCTCCCAAGATCCGGACTTGGTGAGTGTTATAGTCTGTGCTACTAGCTTGTTGAGGTAAGGCTCAATCTGTAATAACACATGCAGCACTACAGTATTGTGTAAATTGCTCTATATAGCACTTCTGCTTCTCTGGTTTGGGTAAGGACATTGTAAAATTACCGGGGATGTAGTGAGAAGGAGAAAATGGAGCATAAGTAGGGGAAACTGTTAGAATGATGGCAAAATATGGAATGTGTGTGTTTTTCCTTATTTAGTTATTAAATAGTAAAGAGTAAGGTAGAAAACATGCTTGTATATGTAAGCTGTAACAAGTTTAGTTAATTTCATTTATATTTGGAGCACTTCAGGCACAATGCCTACATACTCTGCTTTTGACCTACAGTTTGAGTGCCAACTGACAAGTATAGTGCAGTCAGGAAGAAACTGATAGTGAAATTTTAGTAATTAAATTAATTACATGGCAAGATCTCTGCTTTAAGGATTGTAGTTCAGGTTGTATCATTAACCTGGTACATTCTAATTTCAATTCATCTTGATCATCTAAACTACGTTCTAATAACCTTCAGTGAAACTGATCTTTAAAATAGTCTGCCCATGTGTGTGACTGACACTGCAAGATGAGATAACTTGCAATGGGATTTGACTGTGTAGAATTGCAATATGAAGGTACTCTTTTAGTGAAACGTCAAACTTCACTAAGTTTTAGTAGAAGGAAGAATTTCTAGAGGGAGTGATTCCTCAAAGGGATTCCTAAACCACCAGTCTTCAGCGTGTGCCTTTATGGAAGTGACTCTGATAGCATGTGTTTATTTCCATGTTTCCAACAGCTTTAAGACCTTGAATGCTTGAGTAGATTTCATAGGGAATACCCGATAAGCAAAATAGACAAATAGTTGGCTGACTTAGGGATTCCCTAACAGAGACACTTTTTGAAACTATTGGTGGAAAACTGTGGTATTTGGCAAGTAGCATTTATTCTATATCTTGTGTCACACCTAACAAATCATGGCAGGCTTTTCTGTCTGAGCAGTGATGCATATGAATGTTTTCCCCCTGCTGTTCTGCAACTACATGCAAGACATGGTTAGAGCAAGCTTCTTTTCTTTTTGTATGTCCAAGCATTCAGATGATTCTTGATAAATCATAGAATGGTTTGGGTTGGAAGAGACCTTAAAGATTATCTAGTTTCAACACCCCTGCCATGGGCAGGGACACCTTCCATTAGACCATGTTGTCCAAAACCCCATCCGATGCGTGTGTGTGTGTATTTCTTTCAGGCCTATTTGTAGGGAAACTAATTAAAAAAATGCTGTTTGGAGGAATGGGGAGATGAGGTTACGCTCTACTGGTTCTCTGCCATTGTCCTTGAGTTCTCTATTTCTGTGCCCTCCATCCTCTTTCCTTCCTATTCTTCTACTAGTTCTTTAATTGAAGTGTCCATGAGCTGCTAGAGCAATTTCCTGCTGCAGGTGCTCACTTGCATATAGTTAGGCCACATGCTGTGCTTCTCGGTGTTGCATTTGCTGTAACTGTTTTTAGGTTTGGTCCTAGGACAAGAGGTCTCTAAGGTCCTTTTCCTACATATTTCTGTAAAATTTAATATCATAAGCTTCTATGTCTATAAATAATTCAGCTACTAGTCATTCTGTTGCTTTCCTAACCAATACTTCTGCTCATGTTCCAGAAATAAACAAGAACTGAGATTTGAGATTTGTTTTGGTTTAGATGAAGTAAGACTCTGAAGCAAGATCTCACCTCTCTTTGTTTTACACTTAAGTTAGGAATGTGGGAAAGCTCCAGCACTTGTTTCTTAAATGGAAGAAAACCTGACAGAAAAATGCTTTTTAAGTGGGTTTGCAATTTGTAACGCTTACTATAGAAAGGACCAAGGAGATATATCAGACTTCTTGTCTGAAGCAGAGGTTCTTATATTACTAATACAAAAGTTAGATAACGTGCTTTGTGTAAGTAAAGAAATAACTGATTTTTTTTTTTTTATTGTATTGGAAGCTTTAGTTTGGTATGGATTTTGTACCAAGGACCCATCTCATTCTGCATACCTGGTTTCTGAAAATATTTGCAGGACTATAGATTGAACAGATGTTTTTCTTTACTAGAAATGTATTTAAAAACTGAAAGTGAACTCAAATTTCAAGAATCATAATAATAGAAACTGGAACATGTTCTTCATAGCCACCTTCTTCGATTGTTCCTTAAAACCAACCAGTGTGACTTCTGCAGTTGGGTGTTTGTAACAGCTTAGGATAATAATGATGAAAGTAATCTCTTGTGTGTTTGGACAAATAATAATAGTGGTGGCAGTAGAAATAAAAGTTAAGTCAATCTTTTCCCTCTGCTTAAGCCAGCACTTCTCTTCTGACCCTCCTACTGCATAGCATATTTATTTTAGCTCTGTTACTCAATACTTGCATCCTGCCTACTCTTAAATGAGATAGGGAGAGTTGTGTTAAAGAGTTATTTTGCATAAGGACTGTGAGAGGCAGAAATGTGGTCGGACTAGAGGAGAAGCCAAGCTGGCGAGCCACCCCATATGATGCAATTTGCAACATTCTACCTATTTTGAAATGTTTTTCTAGCAGCAAGAGTTTTCTGTGATTTAAGGTTTTTAACTGAAGAGCTGCAAGAAGGTATATTTATCTTTTCTAAACTGTTATCTGATGTATTGAATTATACCTTTAAATCGGTAAAACTGGCAATGACACAACTTTAATGGACAATGTGAAACAGCCTCATGAAGAGATAAGATTTTTTGGGTCTTTCTTATAAAGAAAGGACCTAACATCTAGAGGAAATGAAGTTACATTTTGCTTGAAATGAAACTTTATTGGAGTTGATAGAATAATGTAGCAAATAAGGTGTACTTAGGATCCAGACCAAAGTATAAGCTCATAGAACCGGGAAACAAGTCTTATCCTGATCACTACTAATTAAACAAAGGCAGACACTGGGAAGTTGAAACAAGTAGAAGTAAACTTACTCTCTCAGAAGGACTTTGTATATACAGGGTGTCATGTTAAATATTTCATGCATCACTTCTGAATGATTTTGTCTGAAGCATTAAAATAATTGTTTAGTTTCAGTGATCCATGAGTGGTGCCTTTCTTGTGTTTGCTTTTTTTCTTCAATTCAATACTATGCATGAGGTCAGGAAATGGTGTGGTTTTAATAACAGTTCTGCTGGTATATATGTAGGGGTGAGAGTTGCTTTCATTTTTTATTTTAAAGTAAAGTTGTGATGGACTACGTGTGGGAAGCTGCAGGTGGCAAAATACGAACTTCTAATGTGTCACCTTTATCCTAAATCTTTCCATGAGTTGTAAAGATAAAAACTCATTTGAAGGTGACAAGTACTCAGTACATTCTGCAGACAATGAAGGAAATGGAACCATTGCTTATTTGAATGTAGAATGAGAGATAAAGCTTGCCCTATTGTAGCATTGGTGCATTAAAAATATGCAGTTATGTACAGTTTGACTTTTCTTCTCATGGTCACTTCCTAATAGCTTTATGTTTGGGAAAGATCAGAGTATAAAGTTTTAGTTGATTTACTGCTGTGAAGCTGTGAAGGATCTTTCTTTCTTTGCTTAGAATATGGTCATTTAAACTAGTGATCTGGCTAAAAAATCCAGGTACCATGTGGATGTTGCTGTATGGACATGTAAGATATATTCTGCTTTCTAGGAGTACANATCATTACTGATTTTGGGGGTTTTTCCCTGTAAGAATTCATCTAGGAAGCAGACTTCTGTCTTATGTTGTTCTTTTCCAACACCATCCTTTAATAAAAGAATAAGGCAAGCTTGAAATTACTTTCCAGGCAGTTTAGTGATGGAAATAATTTCTAAGAAATTATCAGGTATCATGTGTGCAAGCAATTTAAAGCTTCCTTTGTATTTAATTTTCACTGATAGAGCAGCATTCCTACTAATTCTATAACTAAATAATTTTCAGTGTGGCTTGATTTTATTTTTCCATAACTATGATTTGTTCTCTCAGAGATTTCTTATAATATTTAAATATTTCAGAACAGTTTCTTTGCCTCAAATCAAGCATGACAAAAGACAGTATATAAAGTGCAAATTAGAATGTTGCAATGATGACATAGGTTGCCAACAGATGGACAATTTCTGTGAATTTGTCCAAGTAACTTCATATATATTTGAATGTGCGTAATATTTTGTTTCCTGCCTGTCTGCAGAGTTCTATATGAAGGGAAGGAACGCATCATTTCAGGCTGTGAGGTGATTCAAGCTACTCCTTATGGTCGTTGTGCTAATGTTAATAACAGTTCAGCTTCTTCTCAACGGATCTTTATCACGTACCGAAGAGCTCCTCCAATACGACCTCAAAATTCATTGGCAGTAACAGATATCTGTGTTATTGTTACCAGCAAAGGAGAAACCCCTCCTCATACATTCTGCAAAGTTGATAAGAATTTAAATTGTGGAATGGTGAGTATTTAAAAGCATGAGGTTTGTGTTTTGTTTTTTTAAACCCAGCAAACAAACCCAAAGGAGTAGCTCTTTGAATGCATCTTAGCACCGTTATAATTGTGTTCTATCACAACATCTTAATTCTTTCATTCTATATACTGAGTGTGAGACTTTGGTTTTGTAGATGTTGTTGCTCTGATTTCCTTTGGCGTTAGGAATTCTTCCTGCTGATTACTCACTACTTCAGTTTGCATATTCATGGCTGGGTGCTATTTAGAAGTAGTACAAGGAAAATTTTTTTAATTTTTATTATTCCCCCCTTTGGTTATTGTGACACTTGGCACGAATCACAAATGTTTTTTTCTTTGTTATTAATAATGCCTGTGTTGCTACGAAATGTAAGAATGATAGTTACTGCTTATAGTTTCTTCATGTACCTTTTTTCAATCAGTTCGCTTTTATTTAGTCTGTCTTGCATTTAGTTTACTCAGGCTGAAATAAGTGGGTTTTTTTGAACGTAGAATATATTTAGACAAACTGCAAAAACACTACGTAAATAACCAGTTTATGGAATTACAGTAAAAGCTTCAAGTGATGATGTTTGGAATTTCACTTCCATAGGTGAGGTTCCCATGAAAGTCTTTCAATAACCAAGGGAACAACAAGCAGCAATGATCTGCTTCACTTTTCCCTGTTCTTCTAGTGGAATAAGTCGGAGAGTAGTGTGGAGGTGTGATTATTTAATGTAAATCCTCTAATCTCTAAAAAATATGAGAAGGGTGAATTCTTGATGTCATGATTTACATGCTCTCAGCAGCCAAACAGTCATGTTATTCTGCAACACTTTTTATTTAAATGTCTGCTTTGTTTGTAAGTGGGAGTACATTCAAATGCTTATACTTGATTTCTGTGCTGCTTGTTGTCATCTTTGCTGGTTCTAAGATGAAACTTGTGTCTTCCAGTGGGGTTCCAGTGTATACCTTTGTTACAAGAAGTCTGTGCCAGCTTCTAACTCTTTAGCATATAAAGCTGGTAAGTAATTTTAGAAACAAACTATCTCAGCATGCTAACAGAAGGATTCTAATGCCTTGTTGACATCAAATAATGATTTTCAAAGCTTAAGCGCTGTTTCTCAGAACTCTGTTCCTATAGCATTTCAGTTGAACTCAACTCCTATAATGCACTCTTCGCTTGCCTCACTTTTTCCCAGGCAAAAAAAAAAAAAAAAAGCCTTAGTAGGAATAACATTGTCCTATATTAATTTAGTTCTTATCATGACAGGTTGGGTAGCATAGGAGCTTTGGCAGAAAGCTTAGCAAGCATTTCAGACGTAACAAAAGCCTTCATATTTCTTACGCTGGTAATGATGGAGGAGGAGTGATTAAAAATTCCATTCAACCTTACTGACGTGGTTTACGCCCAGCTGAGCACCATGCGGCTGCTCGCTCACCCCTTCCCCAGCAGGATGGGGAGGAGAATGGAAAAACAAAGGCAAAAGCCTCGTGGGTTGGGGTAAGGACAGTTTACTGGGACAGCAAGGGAGAGGGAAACAATTAACAACAGTACTGATAACAGATATACACAATGAGAGATAAGAAAACAGTTTACCAATGGACTGGACACTCAGCCTGCCTGTTATCTTACTCAATTCTCTCTGGGGT
>VXBL01006440.1:1616248-1630651 GCA_013400195.1 Aramus guarauna | reverse complement strand
CCCCCCCTTAAAACTGTTATCAAAATATATAATTCTCTAACAGGTGGTTATTCAGCTATCTTATTTTTGGAGAAGTAAAGGACTTTTTGTTTAATTAGCAGTCCAGCTGCTCTATGGTAAGAATATTACCCTTTAGTATGAGAATGAGGTCCTGCAGATTGCTGACTTCTCCTAACACAGAAATGAAGCCAGGGGAAATTGAAGGTATTTGTTATCTTGACAGAGGTTCTCAGAAATATTGCAAGATGATACCTCTAGTGTTTTTGGACTTTCCAGTGTGCTCTGGAGAGGGACAACTACCATGCTAGGCAATTATCCTAAATAAACCATACCTGAACCTTAGGGTGTAGCACGTTCATCCTGGATTGTTGCAGCTTGTATCTGACATGCTGTACTGTGCAAAAATTATTTTGTGCTATGTCTCTTAAAGACCTTCATATAATCCTCTGCTAGGCAGGCCTTTTACAGCCCTACTTTCTCATGTCAGCTAAGACAAAAAAATATTACTCATTGCATGTTTAGAGCCCAAATCAGTCTGGACCACATTCACATTTTGTTCATATCTTTCTGGAGGTGCAATGACCACAGTGAATAAACTTCCAGTTTCTAAATGGTCTTCAGGCAAACAAACATATTCCCTGTAGGTTTGACAGGGCAAGACTTTCTGCACAGAGCCAGAAGCTGATTGAAGGTTTTGGAGTTTTCATTCCAGCCTGTCACAATGTGGTTATAATGAGAAAATGGATTATATGAAAAACTACACCTTCTCCCTCTGCAGACACGCTCCGCGTGTATCTGAGTCAGCACTGCTAATGCTATGAAAACCCCACACCTCNACCCTGTAATAACTATAAAAACCCCCCCCCCCTTTTTAAAAAAAAAAAAAAAAAAAAAAAACAAAAAAAAACCAACCCAAAAAACCCACAAACCAAACAAAACAAAACAGAAACCAAACCAAACCAAACAAAAAAACCCCCAAACAACCAAAAACCTCTGAAAGGCCAATCAAAGAGTGCACAAAAATCTTTTCACTTGGGCATCCAAATAGAGACAATACCTTGTAACTAAATCACCAGTCTTATCTGGAAGCTACAGAAAAGTAGGGCATGCTGTGAAAAGGCAGCCTGCAGCTTGTCTCTTAATGATCATCCCAGGTAGAAAATACTGGTTTTAATCTGTTATACTTAAAAATACAATCAGTGTTTTGTTTTGTTTATTTTTTTATAAATGCAGGAGCATTTATAAAGTTGAATGGTATGTCACACTGGGTGCACAGGGGACGATTGTCCTTTCTTTCAGTACCAGAGTGGAGGATCATCAGGTGAAACTACTAACAGCCAGAAGGTTCAGAATAAACAAAGGGAGGTCGTTCCTCACACCACGTGTAGCTAAGTTGTAGGAATCATTGCTAGCATGTTATTGCAGATACTTAAGTTTATACCAGCATGAATTCAAAAGGCTACAGGATGGATTTGTGGAAGAAAGTACATCTGAGGGTATTAAGTACCATCCCCAGCTCAGGAAATTATTGCACTTCAAATGGCAGAGGATGGACAAGTATTTCATGTTCTCGTATTCTTCCTTAGACATTTTAGTAATTTTAGGACAAAGAACGTTGGGTTAGGCCGAAGGTCCCCATAGCCTGTTCTCAACTTTGCTTGGTAGTGGATGCATAGTTTAAATACATTGCATTTATACTCGCTACATATGGCCATTTGTACTGACCCCAGCTAGAAACAGCACAGGGAGGCTGGACTGAGACTCAGGTCTTGCTGCATGAATGCTACTGCTGCCACTGGCAACACACCTGAGGGAGAGGAATGAGAGAGACATGAACCTGCCACCTGCACTGAATTGACTGTAGGTCAGCCAGGAGCACCACTGACGTGTGCAATTCACACAGTCCTCATATCAGCGTAGAAGACCCTCTGCCAACCAAGGATGTAAATGAAACATTGGGTTGAAACACAAAAAGCAATGCATTGTAAACCTTTAACCTCAAGAGTCTGGCCCTTGCATCTTTACTAGGTGTCTGAGCAGATTTCAGTCTCCTTGAATTTATTCATTATTCAAAGCAATCTGACAAAAATTACCTAGTCCATAATGTAAAAGTACATGCACAAGGCACAGTGTGCATTTCTGTTTTTTAATGGAGAAATAACCTTCTCAAAATCGGTTCTCTATAGAGAATATTCATAGGATATCCCAGATTTTCAGGAGAGAAAGTAATAATATCTACTTCTTTCTCTCTGCATTTCAAGATGTCAAGCATATTCCAAATGAGGACAAAGTAGTACTATGCTAATCACTGCACAAAGTACAAATGAGGAACTTGGCACCTCTCTCCTGTAGATAGGTTGAAAATTCCACCAGGAGAGAAAGAGGCTCCAAAGGCACCCAGGAAGGCTGCAGCACAGTGAGGAAAATAATTCGGAGTCTCAGCATTGAGCCTTCACACAAGGCAAACCTTTCTTGCATTAATTCTCCATTGGTAGAAGAAGTATGATTTTATAATGATCATTGCATAGTGCCAGAACGCTATAGCCAGCTCACAGACAGCAGGCTGGGACTGGCCCAGGTTAGTTGCCTGTACTTTCAGTTATGGGAAACTGAAAGAAAAAAAAAAGAAAAAAGAAAAAAAAAAGAGCCACACAAAAGTGGCGAGATGCCCAGCTCCACAGGGTTTAATGGTAAGAGTATTTTCACCAGGAGTCAGCGAACTGCACTGCATTGGAGGCTGTGTTGGCATGAGAGAGGAGAGGAGGTTTCACATGAAACTATCCTGATGAGTGGGACGACTATGCAAACAACACTGAGGCTCTGAAAAAGCCACACTGAAAATAATAAAGGATGAAAACCTTCTGGTTTTTTTTCCTCTGAGCAGAGGCTTGCTCCAGCACCTTCTACATCCTAGACCACTGCCACACTGACAATCTACCTTAATCTGATCCACAATGACATTTCAATTTTCTCAGTACACGTCTGTTTTCATCAAAGTTTTCAACACACTTTGATTCTGCTCCTGTTCAGGAATAAAAAAAACTCAGAGGTTGTTCTGCTTGACGAAGAACTCTTCTGAGGAGAGATTTAAGAATTCATGGAAGAAGAGGATCCAGGCTGGGCAGTTGGCTCCCTAGCTCTTCTGTGAGCCCAACTCAAGTAATTTTTGAGTAGTGACTCCCTCACCCGATCCTTTACGTTGTGATATTAACATGATGCTAGACACTAACTCACCACTCTGGAGACATATGTTAGAGAGGCAAAATATCTAGTCATCTTTAGGCGGTTTGCCACCATCCATCACCAAGCCCATTTCAGAGAAAACTGCAGAAAGTTGGATCAGAGAGTAGATTTCAAACCACATTACACATGGGAAACAAATGTTATCCAGGAAACCTTTTTACAGGTCTAAATTATAAATCATTCCCTGGAAGAATTTTTATTTTGGAGAAGCGTTTGGTGAGATGCTGCATTTGACCACAGACAGCTGGGCTGTTTAATCATTTAGTATCATTTACATCCATAGCAACTTATTTAATCCACTGTGTATATCTAACTACAAAACTTCAGTGAAAAAGAAAAAAATAACATACATAGATACATGTCTCTGTGTTTAAGTATAGACTTAGACTTATATATACTAATATATATTTATATATACTAGTATACACACAAAAACCTGCAGGGTCTGATGTGATTACAGCATCTCATCTTACAATAAAGAAAATACAAGAACAGATTTTTTTTTAACTCAGTTCATTGAGGGCACTGAAATTGCAAAGGCAAGAAGAGTTCTTATTTTAATAAAATATTTCTTTTCAGCTTTTGCACTTAACAGTTGCATGGAGCTAATGCTACATAAGGGACAGGGACAATTAGCAAGAATGACTGATTTGTTTTGATTGTCCACCGTAAAGAGATGATGCAAACGAATGCCTCAGCTATTACAAAGTTAAATTGGTTTCCCAATAAACTCTTAAAGATATATGTAAATACACTTCAGTATTTGTATTTTGAGAATATAATATTCAACATAATTCAGCGTAGCATGACACTGCTCACATAAATAAATGTAAGTAAGCCAGTATATGAAGAACTAAAGGAAAAGGTAAAGCTATTTGCAGGAGAGAATACTATAATGTCGAAAAGCACGTGATGAAATTATTAAGGATATATTGAAACAGAATAAGGAGGACAACTCTTGCTTTTCCTTTCTAATGTGTCCTTCTAGAGTCTTATCACAGCCTTCTTGGAGCTGTTTGGTTTGAAGGAAAAATCAGAGCCTGCAAGCAGAACCAGTTTTAAAGATGAGCCTCTGGCTAGTGAGCCCAAAAGACGATGCGTATTTTAGGTAGCAGCATAAAACATCCATCATGCTGGCACAGACATCCAGGTGTGCATGTGAAGGGAGCAGATTTACATTTGCCAGAAGGCTCCGTGGATCTAATGCTTGTCCACAACCACTAGCAGGCATCTCCAGCAGTCCCCTCTTGAAGTTTAGGGTAAGGTTGTCTCCTGTGAAGGACCACTATTTTCTAAGTGTGGTTCAACCTTCTGTTTGAGAGATCCACTTTAAAACTAGAGGAAAATTTATACTTGGTGCTTGCTCTCTCTGTCAAAAATTACGGTGCTGAGGGGAAACTGCATAGTAGAAACTAAAGTGGAACTATGCTATGCATTCGTTCCAGTAGTCCTCATCACAGACAAATTGATATGAGATATTGACAATAAGCAAGATCCATATCAGGAACCTTATACTGAACAGCCCAGATACCAATTCTGTGAGTCATTTGATCTGTAAGTATGGGCTCCCTGATGTTACCAACAGGAGCCATTCAATATTCCACAATTGCCACCTATCACATCTGTCCCATTTACATATGTGTTTATATAGGGTGGCACTTCCACCAGGTGTCAGATCTGCTTTATTTCATCTTTTATTTAAAACATGGGACAAAAATCTCCTGATTAGTATTTCCTATGCAAGGTGCTTATTCTTCTCAGAGTCTCCCCTTACAATCACAGGGGTGTCTGGGCAAAGGCCATTCTCTGTTGCTGGCAAGCATTGCATGGCCACAGTCTCCAAGAGTAACAATTGTAGATCTGTTCCTGCCTTCTGCTCTTGTCCACTACACTGTGAAACTACTATTGCTTTGCTTTTCAAGACACTGTTTGAAAGAGGATAGAGAACCTGAAAGCAAATGGGTGATGAAAGCCTTCTGCTTTCCAAAGCAGCTAGGTCTGCTCAAGAAGACAAAAGGCAAGTCAGTGGCACATGTTTTGCATAGTCAACAGCCCCCTCATGTGCAATATATTCCATTTATGGTTTAAGAACAATTCATCCCTTTGTAAAGATTGCCCACTGCAACCATAGTACTGCAAAGGTCGGGAAGAATTGGCTTATCTACTGCATACATGTTAGTCACACAAACTAAAGCCTATGAATTGTGCAACAAGGCAGTGTTTTGCACTTTCGGGTTCAGCAGTCTGACTTTTGTTAAGTGTCTCCCATCCCACCTATAACTTACACATACTATATTCCCCAGTGCTTCATTATAAATCAATTTCCCATAGATAGTTAGTAGTACAAGGCTGTAATTTTTTTCCTCTAAGCTATACAGGCATACTCTGTATAACAGTTTTAACCAAAACTCAGGTTAAAGATGCAAAATAGATAGGCTGGTTTACATTGGTATGAACTATTGTGACAATTTCACTTGATAGCACTAAGGAACTGAGCAAATCTATGTGTTATTGGGCAAAGGAAATTCAGCTGAAGGAGAACTAGAGCAGAACTCAAGCCCACTCCTATAAGGCTGAGCTCTTTGAAGAGTATTCGCAGTACCTACTTCAGGTACTCAAATCAAGCACTCGGTGTGGCCCACATGAAGGGAAGGACTCATGCAGAAGACAGTTCAGAGCACTGACACTGAATGTAACCTCTGCCAGAATTTCTCTCTCTCTGTCTCCGTTGACCAGGTACAGAACCTGAGAAGACTGGATACTGGACTTAGTCATCTCAAGTTAAGATTCCTGAAGTAGATGATTTTGAGTATCTGCTAATGTATATATTTGGGCTATGATTTGCAGCAATCCCATATCACTCCAAGGCATTTGTCAGCATTTTCATATTCCATAAATTGTTGGAATTCCTACAGAACTTTGTTCGTGGCGTGTGAGTATTAGCTGACCTCCACAACACATTTGTTATACAGCTAAGTGTATGATATGGCTCAGGGGCTTGGCCATGGTTCCAGGACTTATTAAGATCACGCAATTCAGTAGAGACATTGGGAACAGTTATCTACGGGTCCCCCTTCTAAAATAGCTAAGCAACATCCCTCTCTCTTACATCCATTCATTTTGGCTTTTTTCCTAACATCTTCTCCTAACATCTCCTAATTCCCTAAAAAGGCTTTCTAAGACAAAGCGACATTCTTGAATTTGTAGAGCAAGAACTCAATCTATCCTTTATATATAGACTTTTTTTTTTGTTTAGTTTTGGGGTTTGGACCTTTCTAAGCTTTAGACATCTCTGCTGAAAGCATTTAAAAAGGACTTCAAGTCCCGAGAGCCACACTTTCTGAGCATGTAACATGGGAACCTTAAGAGTCCAGATTTTCATTAAGTGCAGAGCAATTTCCCAGTAGGGATCAGACCTCTACCACCTGAAAAGGGAGGTATCCAAGGGTCCCAGCCACCACTGGAAACTCTGTGCTTTGCTCTCCTGGTAAGGCATTTTTTTGACCCCGAAAGAGAGCTTGACTCTCTTGACCCTTCTTCTCAGGCATTCCAGCAGGATGACAACAAAGCTGCCAGCTTTGTAGGGACATGCTAAAGCTATTTTTAAAATCTTCTGCTCTCTGTCAGTTGTAACACCCTTTCTGAAGGTTAAAATAGAAATTAGTTTCCAGCTTCTAGAAACTAAACCCCAACAGTTACTTTTGGCACAGTCTGACACATTCTTGGCAGTCTCAACAGGGAGGCCAGGAACAGCCTGGACATAAAGCCACTGACATCCTATCTGAAAACAACTCAGCCATACTGGAGAAAATTATTTAAAACCCTATATTGAAAGGAAAATCTCTTCAAACAAGATTATCATCATATATGGACAAAGTGTAACTTTTAAGTCCATTTTTGCAGAGCACGGGAGTGCAGTCCCTCTCCCCAAGGCACAAGCACTGAGATCTGTACTCATAGTAGGAGCACTACTAAAATTGGCAATACAGAATGCAAATGTGCTATCAAGTCGAACAGCAGACACATTAACAGAAGAGGGAAATTGTGTTCCCAGAATTTCAGTCCATAATAGACGTCAAAAAAATCAGATTTATTCAAACAGATGCTCAGTAAATTCTAATCAGAGTTAAATTTGGAGCTTTTCCCTTTTTTTTTTTCATGTTTTTGCATTAACTGTTACTGGTATGCATGTGAAGTACCAGCAGTCCCTCATAACAAGCAAATATGCACACTCTCCTAAAAATGCCAATGATTCAACAACAGCACTCATTAACCAGGCCCAATCCCACAGAAGGGCCTTGTTATCAAGGAACTCTGAACAGCATTATTTAATTATTGCTCGCTGTAAAGCAGCCATTACTACAAAAGGTTATGATACTTTACAAAGGAAAATCCATTAACTCAAGGAAAAACTAAACGTCTTGTCCACACAGAGGAACATTTTTTCAGTTTCACAAAGAGATGACCAAGGAAATTGGCTAGCAAGTACAACACCAATTCTGTTTCTTCTGTAGATAGAAAACATAATACATTGCATCTTAGGAAGGAAACCAAGAGAGCAGATGATGGGAAAGGGGGATCAAATTATTTTTTTCACTTTGTAGCATATTTCTAGACTTTGAGCTCAGCCTCTGTCCCTGTGGGATAGAAAGCTGGTGAACCACTGTTGAAAATCAAAGATGTATTTGCAGGAACCTTGACCAACATTTTGCCAGCTTATGCCAGCTTTCCTCAAAAAGACTCACTGATTTGTTGTTACATCTCTAGTTAGAATCTCCAGTTTGAGCAACACTTGCAGAAAATTACTGAGTATCTAGGTCTCCAATTCTTTGCAAAATTAAAATGCTAAAACAGAAGCACTTACCATGTAGAACAACTTAAAACCTACTGAGGATACCTAACTATACCTCAACCTACTTAGTCATCTCAATATCGTTGAACAATTAACAAATTAATGTTGAGAGAAGTCTTAAAGTCTTTAAATGGAAGATAGAGCTCCCAAGCATGATTAGTGCACCTGAACCCAAAAACTAGCATAAAGAAACTACTCCATCACAATGAGCTGAACATCAGCAGGACAATTAAAGATAAGAAAGAGAGAAGAGTTGAAATGAGTCTAAGTGAAGTTTCTTTTGCAGAAGAGACATTTTAAGCTCAGAATCTCAAGCTCTGGTGCAAAACTGGTGAGTCACATAGTCTCTCATTTAAAAGTAACAGAACTCATTTCTATTCCTTGTGGCTACACCAAAAAGCCATCAGAGTTACAACTGAGGTTCAATATAAGGGTTAAAAAATCAGGAGACAAAGAAAAAGAACCGAAAGTACATATAAACATTAGCCAATCAACCCAGAAATACCACTGGAAAAAAAAGAACTTATCTCAGCATTTTTCAGGGACTCAGTTTGTGATCTGAGTCTTATTTGCAGATGCGTTTGGACCATAAATCTGAGATACAGGACTAAGTATCCCCTAAAACATGAGAATACTGCAGCTAGGTTTTTGGTATAAAGACTTATGAATTCAGAAAGTTAGTTACTGGCACACAGTTACTTCAGGCTTACCCATGAGTGTGGGTTTGCTTCTGTGTCACAGGAGGAGAAATAGGCAGGTTTGCAAAAGGGAAGAAGGAGACAAAGGATTCCCTGTCTCTAACTAGCCACGTTCAAGGAGTGGGCAAATCTTCAGGATGGCTCTTTTAAAACCCATGAAATTGGCTGGCTGAGTGTGGGTGCTTGAGGGCTTTTCCAGCCCCTCTTGACTCGAGTATTTTATTTTCACTTATAGACAACCCTCATGAAAGCTTGTATTTAAGATAACTATGCATAATATTGTGGAACTTCATAGGTTTTCTCAGTGCATCAAATAAGCCTTCATTTTGCCAAGTCAGATTTTTTCTCTAGAACATCATGCCACAGTTACTCTTCCTAATCAGTTAGGCTGCTTAAATAAATAAATCTCGGATCCTCTAGCACTGTATCCTTCATATTTAAATTGTTAGTCTACACGTAACTATTTTGTGCCTTCTGCACTTAATTTCTCAGGCTCTCTTGCTTACATATCTGCTTGTGTTCAGGATGATTAAGTGCTGAACAGAATTTATAGCCAGAGTGAAGCCCTGTTTGTCATCCAAGTTTTGCTACGCTGGAATTAACTCAGTAGCACCTGCATACTGACTTATAAAGAAAATCTAATGTGCTGGTTTTCATAGGGGTAGAGTTAATTTTCTTCAGAGTAGCTAGCATGAGGCTATGTTGTGGATTTGTGCTGAAAACAGTGTTGATATCACAGGGATGTTTTCGTTACTGCTGAGGGGTGCTTACACAGAGCCGAGGCCTTTGCTGCTTCTCACCCCACCCCACCAGCGAGTGGCTGGGGGTGCACAAGGAGTTGGGAGGGGACACAGCCGGGACAGCTGACTCCAACTGACCAAAGGGACATTCCAGACCATATGATGTCACGCTCAGCCTATAAAGCTGGAGGAAGAAGGAGGAAGGGGGGGCGTTCAGAGTGATGGTATGTGTCTTCCCAAGTAACCGTTACACATCATGGAGCCCTGCTTTCCTGGAGATGGCAGAGCACCTGCCTGCCCATGGGAAGTGGGAAATGAATTCCTTGGTTTGCTTTGCTTGTGCATATGGCTTTTGCTTTACCTATTAAACTGTCTTTATCTCAACCCACAAGTTTTCTCACTTTTACTCTTGATTTCTCTCTCCCCCAACTTGGGGGGACTGAGCGAACAGCTGCGTGGTGCTTGGCTGCTGGCTGGGATTAAATCATGACAGTCCCTTTTTGGTGCCCAACATAGGGCTTGAAGTGTTCAAGGTAATGATACATTTGATGGGAATGTGCTAGATTGAATTTATAGCTGTTATTGCTGTTTTACTATTAATTCACAGGCTCCTGTGCTTGCCGTGGGGCTTGCTTGCCTTACTGTATAGTAGAGTCTAGTGCTCGTTAGTGGCTGCTTTTTGCTTTTGCTGCCGTAGTGCTGTGCTGCTTATCATCTTACTGTGCTGTGCCTGGGGCATTCTGGTAACAGCGATGGCGATGCGCCTGGGCTGGCCGAAGGCCAGGGCATCGCTGCTGTTTCTGTGCTGCTGGACTGGACAGGCTGGAACTCCTGTGTGAACTCGAGTGGAAGGGACTGTGGCCTGTGGGTGAGTCCACGTGGGACACCCTGAAGCATCTGTGGCCATGAATAAGTCCACACCTGAGCTGGCACATCTCAAAGCGTCTGTGGCCGTGGTTATGTCTGTGCCACAGGCGGCAGGTATACCTCTGAAGGGATTGTGGCCCAGGGATGGGTCCGTGCTGGAACAGGCGCAGCTCAAAGCGATTGTGGCTGTGGATAAGTCCATGCTGCAGCAGGTGCACCTTGAAACGTCAGTGGCTGTGCATGAGGTCATGCTGGAGCACCTCAGAAAGTGTGGCCATGGATGAGCCCGCTCTCTGCTCAAGCACTCTGTACTTTATATCTCATTTTTCTTCTTGCAGCAGTTACCGGAAAGCTTTGGAAATGTGCTTTTAGCATGCAGCATTCAGCTATGTAAAGGCAGCTGGTCAGAGATTCTATAGTTTTTAAATATAATCACATATAAAATATTGATGTTTATTTGTCTGTTTTGTTTCAGTTTGTTTTGGTTTTTTATTTCTGTAAGAGGCAGGGTGGTCTGATGATCAACTCAATGCGTTGTGCTCCAAATATGTCGAACCGTGTATCATTTGTACTGTAGCCTTCCTCAGGAAATTGTGTTCAAAATGTTGCACACATTCTTTGCATGTTGGATTTTTGCAGCTGTTGCTGTAATTATTTCTACCTCATTTTGTCTTGTCTGGGAAAGTCAGATTTCAAGTTCTTCAGGCTTGTTTTTTTTCTAAGCTGCTTATATTTTGCTTAGCACAGGGAGACTTGCATACCTATACAAACCTATATGATTTGAATGACAAATAACTACCAAACGAGAACAATTTGAGGTAATGTACTTTTTCTAACTCTTCAGGCCTTTTCTCTAACACCTTTTTCTGAGCAACATGAGCATGAATGAAACAAAACAGTCTAAGAAAAAGGCCTTACATTAGAGCCCATTCATCACTCTCCCCCTGCTTCCCTACCCAGCTTCCAAAAAATGCAGGAAATTGGGATGAAAAAGTGCAAGAAACAAGGTAAGCTGTGAAAACTTCTGAAAGTCTAAAATGAACTGGGATGCAAAGCAGTCAAATTTTAGGATGGCCAACTCACATATGCTAGAAAGTCTGTGAAAGAAGCACTCCCTCGCTTGGTCAGGAAGCAAAGCCCTCAGTCATGTGCTCAGTCATTATCCAACTCACTTCTCCCCTGCAGCAGTATCACGTATTCAGACTTGAGCCGTACTTCTGGGACAAACCAGCTTGTCCATTCCCAAAAAGTTCCTACCAGTTTATTTCAGACTCTCTTCGTATACTGTCATTCTGTCTTTCACAGGAGCTCCCTCATTTCTGCTGAAACTGAAACTCTGCAGTATGCTCACGTTTGGGACACGCTGCACCCTCCTGTCCAGGAAAAATAATTCCCTGACTAAAACACCTTGAGGCTATGAGACAAGTTTTTTAATGTCTTCAGGTGGAATGGGCCAATGTGAAGGACATGCTGTTTCTTTGCTGCTTTTTCGCTAACTTCTTTGGAGCCAGACTCTGGATATGATTAGGTCCCTGGAGCCAGGGTCACTGCAGTATAGAGATGATGGATATATCAGAATTCAGCTGCAAACCTGGGACTTTGGGAGAGGCTGTGAGCATGGCAATGAAACTGGACTAGGTAAAATATGCAACTCCAAGTTTGTCCATTAATGTTCAGTGACTTACAGGACTCCTATGAGTCTAGTCTTTGGGCATTCAAGGGGGTAAAAATACAGTAACGATTCCCTTTGGTCCTTCTGTTTCAGTAGGGTCCTTCGAGTACTCCATTTTCTACACGAAATTGCTCTAACAATGAATTATGTGCATGCAAGAAAAACAAGGAAAAGGAGAGGAGAAGGAATAAATTCCACATTTGGGTCTGAAATTGGGTATTTCAATGCAAGAGCGGCTTGCTTGCCTGCAGATAGTGAAACATTATATTTTTAGTTAGCACATGTAGTAATGTCTGGGTCTGTGCTCACTATGTGCTCTCACAGAAGTTAGAGCTGTAACTGATCATCAGGTTTACTGATCACCAGGAATTTGTCTTCTTTGGCTCCCCTTCTTATCAGGTATTCATTTTTCTTACTAGCAGCTGCTGTAGGAGCTTATGGTTATGAAAAGAAATCACCTCTCCCTGGAAGCTGGGCCGCTGATGTCTGTACAGAGCCACACTTCCGTACTTTGTATGCAGTGAGAGGTGACACAGAAAGCAGAGCCCTGGTGTGGCAGGTTCCCTCTTGTCTCCACACAGTGGATCACAGATCTTTCTACTGGATCTACTGGGCAGAAACCAGCAGGGGTGTGTGGAAGAACCAGTCCACTTCCTGAACAGCTTTGGGAAGCCCCACAGTGACCACAACTCCAAAGACATACTCTGTGGTCTCCACACACCCTGCTACCTCCCACAGGCTTTGTTCCTGTGCTATAAGTAGGTCTATGCTGTTTCTTGACCCTTCTAGTTATTTTTCTCTTCCTTCATCTTCTTAAATATGTGTATCACTGGACTGAGTTATGGCATTGTGCCACTTCGGTGGCACACCTCCTCCTCCACTCACGCTTCCTCAGTCTGTCACCCCACCTCTACTCAAAAGAGTTGCAGTTAGACCCAGGTCTGTAAGCAAACCCCTGAGCTTAGCTGCCCTGATGCAGAGGTCTGCTCGTGAGGAGCTGTATCCAAAGCATTCCAGTGTAGGCTCAAGCCGTCTCTCCAAGTTCAGAGCTCTTGCTCATGTACTCCTCAAAGCAAAAATCTTGTCTTCACTGTGCAATTAAATTCGTAGTGCCACATGGGGGAGCTTATGCTGTGACTAAAGCTCATCACTTCCAGATCAAGAGACGAGCACAACGCAGCAGCACTAAGGACTTCACCCACTGGAAACTGTCCTGGAAAGGGTGATTGAAAATCGTGACATATGCATATACAGTGCGCACACACTAATAAGAAAGATGTTCCTTTTCAAAATGATCTTAGGTGACAGTCATTGACTTCGCCTTGAGAAAGCAGCCATAACTCTTAAACCATAACTCATAAACCTTAGAACCTTCCAGTTGCCCTTAGCCTGATAGATCAAATAAAATGAAAATGGCTATATTTTAAAGGCATAAGCAAAGAAAATGAATAATGGAGATCAATTCTAGCCACTAACTAGTATGACATATATACAACAACAGGCCTTTAGTTAACTTTACTCCTTGCTGAGCCATGTCTGGGTCCAAAGCCGTCTTGATGGCTGAAGTAAAATCAGGTGAATGGGCAATCCAAAAGGCAAGGAATCTGTTGCAACCTATTTGGCAAATAGATGGACCCAAAGTCTGCTTGGAACCCCTTAAAATCATGACCATGCCTTAGAGACAAAAACAGGGCTAAAACTCATCTCCCAAATCCTTCAGAAAATAAGCCCAAGGATATGAAAGTTATCAGGTGTTTGGGAGTGGTTTTTTGTTTGTTTGTTTGTTTGTTTGTTTTTTGTTTTTGGGTTTTGTTTTGTTTTGGTTTTGTTTTGGTTTGGTTTGGTTTTTTTCTTTCTTCCCTCCCTCCAAACCAAAGAAATAGTTTGGAAGCAGCTTACAAGTACAAAGAAGGTGACTGACCCTCTGGACTGGCCATCTGGAAGGCAGATGGAGACAGCCAAGCCTTGAGCTGCACCCTTGCACAACCCTGTAAGGTAGTCCAAGGTCCCCTCGCAAAGTATTGTATTGTCTTGTATGCCAAGTACCGTGCAGTTTGGGTCATACACATCAAAGAAAGCAAAGACTAGAGGGGGATGCTGCTAGGCCCGGCTTAGTGAGGCAGGCTCACCAGCAGCACATTCCACGTTCCCTTTGCGCCCCGCTGCCAGCCTGGCGGGCAGAGGAAAACGCGCGAGGGAAGACAAACCCGCCGGGGAGCGCCGCGGGGGCCGCCCTCCGCCACCAGCCGCCGAGCGGGGCGGGCTCTGCCCGCGGCACCGGGCACGGCGGGGCGGGGCGGGGCGGGGCCTGCACCGGCCCCCCCCGATAAG
>VXBL01006440.1:1590511-1616173 GCA_013400195.1 Aramus guarauna | reverse complement strand
GGGAGGATGCAGACCGTGGCCGGGGCGCAGGCGGCCAGGCCGTTCAAGCTGAGGAAGAGTTTCGGTAGGGACGGCGGAGGGGCTGCGCGGCGGCGGTGGGCTGCGCGCACGCGTAACGCTTCTCCTCTTTCCCGCGCAGCCACCCGGCTGGAAGAAGTAGCAGGAATCCGGGCGAAGTTCCCAACAAAAATCCCGGTAAGTCTCAGTTTTGTCATTGGAGGCTATGGCTGCTATGTAAAAAGAAATGGTGGGAATCTCTCTGAAGTGTGGGATGGAGGGAGAAGGGACTTGAATGGTTCAGGTTGTGTTAAGTGTGACTCTAATTAAAACAGGTAATTGTTGAGAGATACCATAAAGAGAAATACCTTCCTCTCTTGGACAAAACCAAGTTTCTTGTTCCTGAGGAGCTGACCATGACACAGTTCATAACCATCATCAGGTAGGTAACAAGTGCCTGTGGGTCTGTGCTGCACCTGGGGCTCGCTGCTGTTCTCTGAGCAGGTATCTTCTGGTGCGGTGCTGGAGCATCTTGCTTGCTTTGCTGGGGAAGAGGGTGAAGGTACTTGTAATGACTTCCCTCTCTTGCAAGATTTTAAAGAAAATCAACAAATGCTTTCCCAGGTGCATTTGGGGGGAAAAATGTGGTCTCTACTTCTTAGATTTATAAAGTCTTTTTTCCCTATAACTGCTTTCTTCTTGCTTGATGAACTTGGTACTGGGACTCTGTGGTTCTGTTCTACTTATAGCTGTTACTGCCTTGCTTTCTTACTGCACCTTCCTGAATTTGCTGAAGTTCAAAGTAACTCTTTGTTAGTGGCATGAAATGTGCTTTTAAACTTACCCTTTAGAAAACACTACAGGGAAGAATTCTCCCAGAGTATTTAGTGATGTCTTCTGACAAAGTAGGAAACCTCTGTGCTTTCCAGCACATTTAAAGAATGGAAAAGATCTTTCTAGATGTTAACTTCTGTAAGAGATGTTTTGGCTCTTGGACAACTTATGTCCTGATACTCATATGTAATGCCTCTGAGAAGAACTCTTCTTTTGAAGGTGGATGTTTAAGTGTAAAAGGCTATGCTGGAATCCTTTACTACAGCTGTGCTGCAGAAGCTTTTGGTTTCTACTCAGCAATTCTCTGGTAATTGGGAACTCAAAGCCCAGGCTCTCTAGCACTCATGGTCTAATAATGTAAGCCTTTCCTCAGCACAAGCCTTTCAGCTTCCAAGCATACAGTTAACTTCCTGCTGATGAAGACGTTAAACCACATAATGACTTTACACAGTATTTCTTGTATAGTTCATGCAACAGCTCTGCTTAATGTATTTCATAGACTAAAGTTGAAACCTTCTTAAACTTGCTCAAGCTTAATCCTCTTTCTCCTCCTTTCTTCAATTAGAAGCAGGATGGCTCTAACTGCTACACAAGCTTTCTACCTGCTGGTGAACAACAAAAGCCTAGCCAGTATGTCCTTGACAATGGCAGAAGTGTACAGGGACTACAAAGATGAAGATGGCTTTGTATATATGACATATGCTTCTCAGGAGATGTTTGGATGCTTTTTACCCACTGCTCGAGGGAAAACAATGGAATACCTTCAAAAAACTTAAGGGTGGGTCCGTGTGCTGCAGTGAAGCAGTTGGCTATGAATCATGCCTGTGACATGAACCTCGGAGATGCTCCTTACAACTAGAGCTCTGTGGTGGGGAGTTATGACCCAAAAGCTGGCAGGACCAGCTTGAGGCAGAAATGGTGGTACACTTTTCCTAGGTAATAATTTGGATATATATTTTTATATTTGAAGACACTATGGGGTTTTTTGGAACTGCACCTCCACTTTTTTTGCAATATCAGTCTTTGTTATGTAACTATTTTTAAGGTGTCCTTAAAGCCTAAGAGTAAAATAAAGAAGCTTTTAAGTATTGAGTTGGATATTAGTTTTAATCTGGGGGAAAGATTATAAAAGTCTGTCTAGAAGGTCCTAGAACAACTGGGAATTTGAGCTCAATGCCTCTTCCGTGAAGCATTGCTTGGACAGCCACTCTGAATTTTTTGAATGCAGTAACAAAGCTTAAGTCAGGACACACAGGAGCAAACACATACTATCAATGGTTCATTAAGCTAGATATCTGAGCTGCAAGATTAAGTAGATTGTACTAGTGCTAGAGCAAGGCTCAAATGCAGTGTTCAGTTTAACACCTGGATAAACTACTCAGCTGTTGCAGAAAACACTGAGTATCTGATAGATAATTGTTTAAATAAACAATTGTTAGTCAGCATAACCTAAATGCAGATAGTATGACTAGAACTGTAGTTTAAGTGTCTGTTCTTACTACTGAATTCTGCTAGTCTGGTCTCTGTAGATAGTCATATCCATCCCCTCCAAGCACCTGCTTATCAGTTCCCCTGAAGGACTTCAGTGAGCCTTCTTTCAAGGATGGATAGAGCATGTGATGTACCTTGTGATTAAGAGGAATAACAATGTCTCCAGGAAACTGTCAAAACTGTTATGTAGTGAGATGCTGATTCACCTGACAGACTTGGTTCTTAAACATGTATTAAAAGAACACTTAACATGAGGCTTAGTCTGAAGTATAGCTCAAGATAGATTTCCTATCTCCTCATATGTGAGGAATGTATTGGAAAGCTGTAAATGTTCTGTGCATAATTACCTTAAAACATCAGGTCATTTAAAAATCTGTCACAGTGCAGTTAATCAATCAACCTCTGGCAGTCTCATCTTAGGATGGTCAAATTGTTACAATATGATGTGATTTTTCTGTTCAATACAAAACTAATTTGCAGGGTGATTAATTTAAGAATTACTAGACTGCAGAGAAAGAGGTGTTGACAGTATTTAAATTATGCATAAGGAAGGAATGCATGTGTAAGTTTTTTGCTGTGGTTCTCTTGCACTAATAATCTCTTGAACTCAGCAGACTTGAGGTCAAACCTCTAAACCAGGGGGTGTAGAAGGGTACCTGCCTTATTGAAGGTGGTGTTTGCCAAATCATGTTTCATGACCTGAAGAACAAAGAAATCATTGACCTGACAGACTCAGTGGAAAGGCTAAGGCTATGTCAGTATAGGTTATGAAAACATGTGGGCTTTGGGATCCCAGAATCTGTTGTTTGGATAGATTTCACTTATGCTTGTAATGGAAACAGTTTTCATTGCACAAATTGAACTTGAATAGTCATTTGTTACCAGCCCTGAGGGAGGCAGACACACCTGTTTGGCAGGAGCACCACACAGCAATGTTGAACAGCTGTGGGAACCTTGGGGTGGGGGGAGTGAGGGGAAGTCTTGCTATGTTCAAGCTCCCTTGCTGGTCTAAGGGCTGGGCTAATATTTTGCTTCCTTGGCTCCTCTGTTTGTCTTCCTGTCTTGTGTGATACTTGGTACATGAAGAGAAAAAACACTACAGATTCTTGGCTGGAGCAATTCTATGTCTGACAGCCAACTTGCTCTGGTTTGTAATGTAGTGGCTGACCTGTAAGTGTTGATCCCTCCAGCACTTACTGACATTAGGCTATGGTGTCTAACAGGCTGAGTCATAGATCCAGCCAAAACCCTTACACAAGGAGAAGGTCAGTTGCAGGTAAAGAGCATCATTATAAACCTGTTTAAACTGGCCTGATGAACCTGGAGAGAAGTCCCGTGAGCTGAGGAAAGCTTCATGATTGGGTAATAGTAATAGGCTGGCCCTTCTTCCAGATGTTAAAGCAGAATTAACCATCAGTTTTCAGAAAGTCTGAATAAATATACAAATAATAATAAAATAGGAGTTAGATGCACAAATAAATCAGTTATCCTGCTAGTGGACTTGCTTTGGTGTGACTAGAAGCTTTTGATTCAACCGATTGTCTCTTGAAGTGCAAGGAACAAGGATTAGAAAAGAAGTAAACAAAGAACTGACATAAGCAACTGAGACAACTGTAGCTGTTTCCAATGTAGCTGCTGTTTGAAGAGCTACTATTTGCCTGAGTAAATACCTATTGATCAGACAGGTACGTATTTTTCTTTTTTTTGCCATGAAGGACATCATGCTGTGGTAAGTAAATTTTACAGTTCTTTCCAATGTACCCCCAAAGTGAACAGGGAAGGCAGAGATGCCACTTTTGTAAAAGTATCTTCATTTCTGAATTATGATATGGCTTTGTATTTTAATATCCGAAATATATACCAGAGAAAAGAAAACATGATACTTACATTTCTGCAATAGACTACCAACTAAATCCTGGAAAGTGCTCTGGCCTGAAAGCACTATGTTTCTATATACATACTCAGCTGAACTAACTTATTAGCTGGGGCCACAGCGCTCAGCCCCTTGTAAGATCAAGCACTGTGTCCCATCTGCAAATATAAACCCAATCAAACTGAAAGGACACTGAGTGTAAGTGTGGGATGAGGGCTGAAATTGCCATTGCTGTTGGTCCTTTTCTTGAATCTTATGTAAAAGTATTACAGGAGTTGTGACTTTAACATAGCCAAGTGGAATCATACAGGAAAAGAAACAACATTGAGGTCTGTGTTTGTAATTTCGCCAAGGTACTAAAGCTCTAATATTAATAACTATAGATAATAACTACAGATGCTACTGGAGCTATTAAGAGAAATACTGCCTCAGATTTTTAGCTGCTTTTGTAACTTTGCTGTACAAAAATGATGTTTTAATGAAGCATGCCATTTATGTCTATAAAGTATGCTTGCATAGTGACTGCTCTGGGAACAGAATAGTTTTCTTGTTTTCAAAAGAGCTGAGCAAACCTCACTCCTGAGGCGCACACTGTAGGCTGTATGCACTCTGAATACTCATAAGGGCAACAGGAGAAGAACACAGTAGCAATTAGGAAAACAAACAAAAAACCCAACCACTCATAAGCTCTTGGGTTTGGTCAAAAAAAAAAGTCTTACTAATGCATTTGAATTTCAAGTGGGTAGAAATCAGTTTTCTTCTGTGCATGCTAAGACTAGAGATTCAGCTGTCTGAACTTTCCTCGCCACAGCTGATGTCCTGTGGCCATCTACAAACAGCTACAAATGGGGTACAGCACTTTATGGAGTGTAAATTGTCATTTGTTGCTGCAAGGCAAACATGATAGCCTCAGCTTGAGCTTTAGCACATAAGCAACAGTAGGAGTTTTGCAAATGTTTGGATTTGAAAATTACTTAACATTGTGTGTGGGTAGAATAAATGAATGAATGGGGATACTAATCTTCTCACTCAAGTACTGCAGGCAACAAGTCTTGGAACTTAGATGGGCTTTTTATTGTTTTCCTGTGCTAACTAATTCCAGATGGTAGCAGCTTCAGGGCAAAAATACTAAAGATACTGTTAAACACACTATGTGACAGACTGTATCATCCTCTTCAAATTAGGGGTTTTGTTTATGTAAGAGTAAATTAAGAAAGTCAAATGAATTAATAGGCCAGAATATAACTTTTAGCATCAAATAGCACTGCTCTATTCCTCTTTCAAGAAAGCCCCTGTAGAAACTATGGGGAGAAAACTAGGTGACCTAACCAGGAGAGAAACTATTTTTTGAATATTGGATTTTAACTTACAGACTACGTATGGACTGTGGAGAGGGAGGGTTTCTGTGGAGAACTTCCAAGAGATACCTGAAAGGTCATTGAGAAATGCAGTTTCATATATGTTACCATACAACCTATGTACAAAACTACTAATGGTACACACAATTTCCTTAAGAATCAATGTTCCAAAAAGGTTTCTAGACATCTCTCCAGAATTTTAAAATATCCCATTCTTTTTATACAGTTTTAAATCACTGTCAAAGTTTAGCAAAAAAAAAGTCTACATATAGATTTGTGCTTAGTTTCTTTCACTTTCCTAAGATGCTTTGTAACGGTAGCTGTACCCACTTTTTTCCTCTGATGTTTTTAGGTTGCTTATTAAGAGCACAAGTTCCTTAGCTATCTGCTACTTGTTCCTATACAGTCCACAACATGCAAAGGCAGCTGGGTCCTATAATAAACAAGTCTGATCCTAGTTTAGAGGAACATGAATATAAATTTAATGATTGTGGCTGATGCCCTTAAGGCTCTTCTCCAGAATGTCATATTCAGATCACTCCTTGCGTCTTTGTTTTCCACCTGATGCCTCTCTTGTGACTGTAATGTTCCTATGGCACACAACCGTAGCAGTATAGTCCAGGTGGGTTTTGAAGAGCATACAGTAAGTATTGATGCCAGGGTTTAAAAAGCAGCACTGTCCCTCCCCCCCCGCCCCAGCAACAGACCCTGGGGAGGGAGGGAGTGTGCATGCGTGCCTGAGTGGGTGCACATGGAGTTTCCAGAGCAGGCAGAGACTGAGGAGGGGCTGCTTGGGCTACTCAACACTTACATCATGTCCAGCAGGGACTGTAAAGGGCCTTTATGAGGCTGCTTATGATTTGTTGCAGGGTGGGCTTGGCTAGTGGTGTTTATTTTTGCAAATACTTGAAGATCCTGGCTTTGCTTTCTGTCTGTCTGCAATGGCATGGTCTGGATCCTAATCAGACCATTAGTCCAAGCCTGTTATGTGTCAGGTGAGAAGGCTATCGATTGCATGGTCCTTGATGATGCAAAAAGAACCAGGTTCATCTGCCATTGATCAGTAGATCCCTGGTAGACCCAAAAGTTATTTCCCGCTCTCAAGAATAGAGCCAAGACTTTATGGATTGCCAGATGGATTTGCAGGGAAATCTTTAGGTCAGCCAACTAGTGGGTGAGGAGAGGGGATGGTGTGGGGCAGGGGGTTAAGCATGTGCATCAGTGCTTCCACCCAAAACAGCTGCAGCCACATATTCTTCACAAGCCTGCCTGTGACTGACTGGAAAGCCTGAGCCTCCTCTGTATGACCTCACTAAGGCAACTATTACACCCATTAGCTCACAAAGAGAAGTTATGTGAAAGAAAACATGCACACATATGCTCACAGATGGAGAGTGGATGTATCCATTTCCTGAATAAAAAGCAAACTCTGTCAATGGAAAAAAACACACAGGAGGGTGCTGAAAGGAAGACATAGCATGTAAAGAAACTCTATTCTTGGTGCTGGCACTACTTCACAAGGGGACTTGGCCCTTACTCTGAGAACTTAAAAACTTAATGTCAAGTGATAGATATGAGTATGGTCTTTGTCTGACCCTCCTCCCCTAACATGCTGCATCTGTGGTCAAAAATTAAAAGTTACATAGTGATATGAGCTGCATATTTAAATGCTGACTGGCTGAGGAAGAGTAACTCATTTTCCAGCAGCTTGATGCATTAGTCATCAACAAAATAAAAGAGCCATCAAGAGGAAAAACAGCTGCTGTGCTACAGGTGAGGGCAGGATCACCAGCTCAGTGCAGACACATCTGTGCTGTCTAGACTGTCAGGGTAACCCAAGCATTTCAGGGGTTATGAAGATAATTTTGCTATTCAAAACTATATTGACTCAGTTATAAACCTGTCAAAACTGTCAAGAGAGGCCACAGGAGAAATACTGTATTTCCCTCAGAGGCAGCTGGATTTAGTTTAATCCTCAGCTCTTCCCAGCCATCCGCATGCTCACTGACTTTTGTTCCCATTCTTTTTTTGGAAAGAGACCAGGCCTTCTGTGTTTGCAGAACCTGGGTACAGATTCCAAGATTGCTGAAAACTATAAATAATATGCCCTTAGTTGCCATGTAACCAACTTGTATGAGAATTCACAGCTGTTCTGTTATTATAATTCAGCCTATGTTGGAGACACAAAATTTGGCTATGCCTTGGTCTCTCTCAGGCTTCTAAGCCTCTGTCAGGTCTGGAGCAGCAGTTTAAATGGGATGGCTGAGGCTGTTACTACTATCTAGGTAGCTCCCCCTGTTCCAGTGAATTTGGTTCAGACAGAAAAGGTGTCACATCCATTCTTGAATCAGCTGAAGAACAGCTGCGTGTGTTAGCCTTGCTAATCAGTGTGAGCTATTTTTGCTATGGGCACAGCAAGGTAGGTTCATGCAACAGCTTAATCTCATGCCCTAGCTCATCTGGCTGATTTTGCCACAGAAGGAGGAGGATACCTCGTGTGAGTTCATCCAGGGGTGGGCTGGTGAGAGGTGACAATCTCCAGGAAGGGGTTTGTGCAGAGGTGGGATGTTACAAGAAACTGAGCAGGAACTGCTACCGATACAGGTAGATCTTGAAGATATATGGGTCTGCAGGCTAGGCCACGTGAGGACCTTAAAGGAAGGTTTCCTTTGGCTCTGACATCCAAGGCAGTTGACCCATTAGGTAAGTGTTGAGCAAGATCATGGTCATGTGCTTCACAGAGGAGCATCCTTTGTAACTCAATGGATAAAGAGTGGGGCAGACCCTGCTATGATTCCCTTTTCTCCCTGAAGAGGCTGAGTCACACATTCCACACTGTGCACCCCTAGTAGCTCCCGTTTCCCTGGACCCAGCACAGAAAATTAACTTTCTGCAGCTAGAAACTAGGGCCTTTGAAGGTAAAGCCCAGAGTGACAGAGGTGTGTGGCTAAGGGACATGAACCCAGGTCCCAAACTAGATCCCCAGCCTACCTTTCCTTTCTGAAAATAACTGTCCAACTGCAAGATCTGTGAGAAGCTTCAGTTTTACTAGTGGAAAATTTAGGTAAAACGCTCTAAAGTAAATGAAGCAATTCCAGTAGAAGCTGGACCATGCACTGAAATTACCGCCTGGAGCCATAAAGGCTGTAGAGCTAAAGCTGCCATGTTACAGTTCATGAGAGGAAGCACTTATCCACAGGAGGTGGAGAGAAGAAGGAAAGGTCAAGCACTGTAGCAGACATGAAAGGTTTTATGTTTAATTTTCTGGAAAGTTTTTCTTCAAAATATGGTTTTGCCAAGTATCTTGTTTCCTGACTCAAACTGCTATGTATTTTCCCCATCAGATTAATTTTACTTACACTGGTTTGTCAGGAAGGAAAATCCAAATCTCAACTTATTTTTACGTGAGGGAAAAGACAAATTAAAGAAAATGCTTGCTGACGATACAGTTACACCTGTGTGACTGCCATAAAAGTTTGCAATAGATATGGGAACAGACACTTGGGTAACACTGAAAAGCCGAAACAGGGGTTATTCTTTTCTGGATATGTCTCCTCATTTTAAAATGAGGTGGAGCTTTCTGCTAATTCTCAGCGTAGGAAGTTTTGTGGGGTTTTTTGGATGTGTTTTGGTTACATATAAATGAGATCCACACACTTTTGATCCGGCTATGTTTTATGATCTTTTACTAGTGAATGATTTGTTAACTGCAGTACTGAATAACAAGCTATAGTGGAGTACCTATATGCCACATTACAAAAAGCAGAGCATAGGTGCAACGGGGAGCAGTTTGCCAGCACATGGAGGAAATAAATCTATAATAATTCATAATATTTTGCATATGTAAGACCCGGAGCTGGCCAACAGTAATTTGCAGAGTGGAGGCCCTCCATGTATTTTCATCAGAGAACAAGAATTCAGAAACTGAAGGAGTTGAGCAGTTAGAAAAGATGTAGTTTATCAAAATGTCTCTCCAAAAGTGCTGTAAACAATCAGCAGAATTCCTGCAGGCTGAGGCTGTGATGCCTTTTTCAGAGCTTTCTCTACTCATAAAGCATCTCTTGAAACAATAGTGGCTTAGTACTCACACAAAACTGAGGAAATACATTCTCATTTGGAGTAATAAGCCTGTCTTAAAGTTAGTCTTCACTGTCCGCATTTCCTGTCTAACTTGTCTATTGAGTGATTAGATGACTACCTCATTTGGTGATTCAGGAAAAACTCTGGAAGGAGATTGTAGTGGTAAGCTCCTCTGCTCCCACGCCAGGCTACTTCCACAACTGTTTCCAAAGCACTACATTTATGAAAAAAACCTACGCACACAGAGAGACACTTACACTGCTGAAACACAGCCTCGTGTAAGGAGAGGAAGGGGAATAGCCAAAAGTACACAGTTCCTGAAACAAAGGGAGAAAGAGGGAAGAAAGTTATACTTGGCAATGGACTGAGGCTCTTGTTATCGAAAGTGCCACAAGACTGTGCTTCAAGGTACCCTTCAACACTTATCACAAGGTGGGACAGAGGAGGATGAGGATGAATGGCTGAAACACAGGAAAAATCCATCCCAGCGTGTGTGTGCAGCAGAAACCACAAGTCCTGACAGATTGCTGATAATTATTTTCTTGATGCAGTAGTCCACTGTTTGGTAGCTAAATCAAATACTTCTTTAATAAGTAATTAACTCTTAGTTCTCCCTGTACTTACGCAGAGATACAGAAACTGTGTCCTGCTCCAGTTTTGCTATGTAACTAGACCCAAAGCTTAAATTTCAATATTAGGGAAGGTTTGAATAGTTTCTTTGGAAGGAGTTAGGCAAATGCAAACTAGGAAAAGCCACAGCACCAAGGAATTACTCAATTTTGTAGATTCATGGAAAATAGTTTTTAGAATTACTTTGCCCATTGGTGGATTTATCTATGAATCTCAGCAGAATTTTACTGAAGTAAGAAAATACTAAATCAAGGTTGTCTTCAGTATGTAAACAGAGGAGCAAGAGTACAACATAACTTGTCTATGCATGGACTGTGAAGCTTAGCAGGTAGAAGCAGAGATGGAAGGGACAGCATCTATGTTCAGAACATTTGACAATAAAATCCTTTAGACAGGCAAGGATTTTTCTCTACACTTGTATTTTCTGACTCTTCAACTAGGCCCATGAGTACTGTTTGTTGTATTTATGGAGTTATCAAAGTTAATACCACACCAAGTTTGCCACACAACCTTAATCAATAGCTATTTGCGATTTTTTTGAGCAATGCTAGATTATGCAAACAATAAAAATAGGTGCTTCAAGGTTATTCTTGGTCTAATTCTGGGACACAAGAAGAAACAAATCAGATTATTAACAAAAAAACATCTACAGCAGGCCAGAATTCAAGGCTCAAACAGACCTCAGCCCTCAAAATATAAATGTCTTTCCAATTAATGAATCTAGCCCAGTTTCTGTTTTACTACTTTTAAACAGAGAATAGTTGAACAGTGATTCCAAAACTGGAGAAGTGAGGTCAGAACAAGTACTGGTGCTTTGTGGGGTTTGCAGTGAACATGCTAAATCTAATCAGCCTAGCATCTTATATCATAGTTGCTACTACACCTGAATACTTATGCTTACCAGTGAAAGAATTAGTGATATAAAAAATGTGCTGAGAATCACATTTAATGATACTTTTATTTATCTACATTTTCTTATTTCTGTCATATTCTCAGAAGTGTTCGGCACCAGTTTTTGTTCCAGAATAAATTGCTGAAATCTGTTTATTTAAATTTGGTTATTAAGTGTGAACTAAGCACTTTATAAAGAGCTATTTTTAACAAAATATTGGAACGAGATGTTTTCTTCGTAACTCACTCCTTCATTACTCTGTACCAGAAGTCATGATTGCATTGCAAGAGAACACAAAGGAAATCTATACATGCTGGAGATCTTTCTCCTGACTAAAATTTCAATCATCTGCTTGACGTCATGGAACTTTACAAAGGTTTAATCAATGTCAGCTCCTGCCTTTTTCTTCTTAACACTGTTTGCTCCACATCTGGGTTTAATCTCTGGTTAAACAAATCAGAATTTATGGAGTTTACCACACAAATTGAGAAGCTGCTTCTCTTATCTCCTTGTCTGCATATGAAGTATTTGCTCATAGAGTTGGTGTTCATCTAAGACCCTTATTCCTAATGCCTTCTAAACAAATAAAGACATAAATCGAAAGGAAAAAAAAATCCATGTAATAGCTAGTCCCGTGTATCTTGTGGGTTTTGCAATAAGAAACAAGAAATGTTGGCAAAGATTTTACAGGAAGGGTGAAGAGGTCTTTCATCACCGCCTGGGCACTATTCAAGAGGGATAAGCGCAGAATACTTCATTTGGACAGGAATAATCAGCTGCACAAATACAGGATGGAAAACAACTGGCTGGTGGTATTTCTTCTTAAAAGGGTCCATGGGATATACTGAATCACAAGCTAAGCATGAGTCAACACTATCATGCTGTTGTGAAAGAAGCAAACACCACAATGGGATTTCTAAACAGGAGTAGAGCCTGTAAGATGTGTGAAATAATCTTTCTGTGGTACTCAACAATGGTAGGGCTTTAGCTGAAATATTGTGTGTGGTTTAGGCATTGCACTCCAAGAAGTATATGATCTAGCTGAGAATTCAGAGAGTAGTGATGATGAGCGGAGTTTTAGACTGTGTCTGATGACAAAAGATGCAAGAATTGAGGTGGTGCAAGTGTATGGGTGTGGTTTCAAAATAGCATGAGGTGATTTAAATCTGTGCTGCTGCTGAAAGGGTTAATGCTTGAAACTAACCTGACAAACGCCAGGTCCGTGATACAGCTGTCCCCATAAGGTCAGCAGAGTCCCTACAACTGGGAAAATATCTTCGATCACTTGGCCACTCATGCAAGTGACTCCTACAATTAAGGCAAGTGTTATGCTCTGACTTTCCAAGAGTCAAATGGCAATTGCCATTGCTGGACCATAAAAGAAGCATTGTTGATATCACTTAAGACACTTGAAAACTCAGAAAGGACTAACTGAAAGCTAATATTGTGACAGTATTTTGAAAGAGTAAATGAATTAGCAAAGGTAAACACACACCTTCTAGCCTGACATTAGTAATGGTAGGGCATATCAAAGACTTGATTAACCGAGTTTAAAAGGAGATCAATATTGATGCTAACATGTGCTTACTGAAAATATATCTTGTCTATCAGAATAGTCAATAAGATTACAGTTTAGGATTAAATGGGTGTTGGTATTAAGATATTAAGACTTCCGCTTAATCTATCAGATGTCTGCCTTGGTATTACACAGAATTTTGACTACAGTAAGTAGAAAAATGTACTAGCTTATAAGCAGTTCTCAAAAAACTCTTGAAAATTGGGAAATCATCACCAAGCAATTGTACTTCCAACTCAGTTCTGTATAGCCATGCTTCTAGCCCTATGTGATTTTTAGCACAGCATTTTAACCAATAATCTAGAAGAAAACCAAATCAATCTTCCTCACCATAAATTTATCACTGATAATGCCTGCAGATGTCTCAAAGAACAGTGATAAAAAGTGAAGGGCAGGTCACTGGTACTGGGTGATGTGAAGGTGAGCACATAGAGTGGCAACAGAACAGCAACATATAAAGTCTGACTAGACCTATAATTAAGGAGATGATACTGGGCCTTGTCTTGTAGAAGAACATGAGAATAATCACATTATGGTTGTCATCATGTGTCACCAATCATCAAAACAGGCTAATATAATCTTTGGACATGTGTACTGGCAAAATAATTTTAATCTTACTTCTGCACCTGGCACTGGAACGACTGCCACTGTGTCCAGTCTAATGAAGACAATTCAGGATTGATGTCGCAACTTGGAGGAAGTTCAGAGAATTGCCTAGAGAATGATTCAAGTGTTGGGAAAAAAAAACAACCAACAAACCGAAAAACATAGAGACAGATATTCAAGGATCTCAACTTATTTACCTTACCTAGGACATGGATAATAGATGGCTAAACCACTCTTTTTAAATCCTTAATAATTTAGGCAGGAAGCATTGATAATGGGTTATTCAGTCCAGCAGATAAACATATGGCAAAATCCAGTAGGTAGGCATTAGAACTAAATGAAGCAAGACTATACATAGAGATATTTTTTGTTTGGTGAAGGTCATGAACACAAGAACAATCTATTCAAAGTAACAGTTGATTTTCTCTCTCTAGGATGTTTCTAAATCAAGATTTGATGATTTTTGAAAAGTGATCTTTAGTTCAAACCCTCAGTGTTAATAAAGTCTTACAGCTGTTCTACGGTAAGGTAACTTGACTGTTGAAGACTTTGTATTATGTTTACATCTATGTGAAACCTAGCAAGAAGAAAATGGAGGTAGGAGATGGAAGAAGTGGAAAAAAAAGGGAGGAAATTAAAATAAATACAGAGTTTTATTGTATTTATTTAGATTCTTGAATTGCTTGTTTTGATAAAGGTCTCTCTGTCCACTGGAGTTTTAATGGTTATCTTTCATTCCCTTTCTTGAGCCAACATGCAACATTAAAATATAATGTCAAAGAGCAGAAAGGGTTCAACTACACAGCTAGCTGCATCAGACGGGTCCACCATTTGCATCCTGTTGGTATAATCTGAGGTGTGACCTGGTATTCTCTCCAGTCATGGCCCCAGGAGAGACTATCACTCTCCTACTGCCCGATACACCCACATCTGAAAGCTAAGAGGCGAATCAAAGAATGGTTTGTCCTCATGTTTTAGGATGACCTTGGGGTCATCCAGAACTGAGCATATGCCATTTAACATTCTGTTTTACCATGCCAGCTCCAGAGACCAGGACTGACACGGCGTGGAAAAATACATGGGTTGCATAGAGAAATTGAAGGGAGATGTTCTATGTTTTTTCTACTTAACAGCCTGTGGCTGCTCAAATCATAGAATCATAGAATCTTTAAGGTTGGAAAAAACCTCTAGGATCATCAAGTCCAATTGTCAAGCCAACACCACCATGTCTACCTTTTAAACATAAGTCCACACATAGCCACAGTCATAGGCTCTGTTCCTCTTTCTCTGACAGTTTTGGCATGGCAATGTTGCATTGCATGAACTCCTCACAAGCCACAGCACCATCAGCTGAAATAAAGCATTAAACTCATCCTTTCACAGAAGGAAGACTAAGGGATTCAAAGACAGGTACTATGCTTTGATACTCATGATGCAAGAGTGTCTCTTGCGTCCCTAGAAAAGACCACTCAGCTAGTCTGGTTATCTTGCAGATACTGTCATTTAGAAGATACATAAAATGGAATGATGTAGGGAGAATTTTCATGTTGAACAAGTGGAACCAGAAAAAAAAAAAAAAGCGCATCTGAAATATAGCTTCTCCCCTGAAGTGCTGGTCTATCACTCTCATAGATACAAACTCTCTTCAACTACAACTGTAATTCCTCACATGTTCACCCTGTTTTGTTCCTACCTACAGTTTTCTCCTCCTAATGTTCCTGCTACTTTCAAACACATATCCCTCCCTTGAACTAGTTAGACTAGAACAAACACCAGTCTCACCTGCTCTGACTTCCAACCTAAGCCCCTGCAATGAATCAGTGGAACACTCTCCCTGCCCCTCTGAGTCCTGAAGCTGATCTGCTGTCACACACCTCAGCTTTCCTCTTTTCTCAATCTTCTGATAACTCCCAGCTGTCTCTGCCTGCCTACACACAGAAACTTTGCCCTACTTACAAAGCAAAATGTTTTAATGGAGCCATGGTAGGAAAGGTAAGTCAGTTTTAACCTAAAAGTAGTATATGCTTTGTAGCACTGTATTTCTTAACTAGTCTGTAAACTCCAAGATTCTTGAAGATTAAAGTTTACTTTAGTTTGCCCTCTATGAGATATCAAATCTCACTATACTGTATTAGCAACAGCTGCTATTCCTGGCCTTATTCCACTCTCAAAATGTTTTCTGTCTTGAACCGTATGTTTCACATATAGTTATTTAAAGAGTTTCACTAGCTAAGCCTGTTGCGATGAATCATCCCTCCTGCAAAGGTGTTGTGGGATATGCAGCAGAGTAATAAGAACATTAACTTGGTTACATGGCATAAATAAAATCATATGTGTCAGTTGTGTGTTGCTGTGATAGAAAAAGTGACTCTAAAAGAAATCCTAACTGAGGTGGAATGAGCTTTCCCAGCCTAGATTACCTAAGAGGTAGGGAAGACATATCTTTAAACTATAATAGAATTAGGCTGGGTTTGTGCACATCCAAGAGACGTCATTTTCCTAAACATTTTTGAAATCTCTAGCTTTAATGCTACTTGTTCAAAGTAAAATTACTTGTGAATTTCAAACATGGAGCAATTAAAAATGGTAAGGTTTTGTTTGAAAAAAATGTGGTCCCTAAGGAAAAGAAAAAAAAAGAAAAAAAGACATGTTTCTGACTGAAAACAAATCTGCCAGGTTTAACAATTTTCCAGCAAAATGGGTCCCCTTACAGTGGACCACATGCAAACAAAAAAAGACTCCCCTGATAATCTGTCATTCTTACCATGCTTTTCAGGGATTATTTTGCCTCACACCAGCTGTGACAGACACTTTGTGAGCCTGAATCTCTGGTCCAGTCAAGCCAGGTTCTAGGCAAGCCTGATGGGTGGAGCTAAGGTAGGTTTGAACGACATTTGAAGTTCCCAGGTGCTGCAACTGCTCAGGATACAGGCCAGTCTCTGGATTAAAGAACAGCTGGTGCTCTAACTGATGCCTCTTTTCCCACAGTTCTGAACTCCAAACATTTAATCTGTCCTGGGGGGGAAAAAAAAAGTTTTTTCAGTAGAGATCTATGATAAGTAATGGATTCTCCTGCAGCACAACTGGAATAGACTTCTCAACGCACATTGATTTCCAGGTCTATTTTTGGAAAAGCACAAGAGGAGCCAATTGAGTGATCTCACTGACTAGTAATTCTTTGAAATAGTTTATCACATATATGAATATACACTGCATTACATCACTTCAGAAGTCATCTTTGTTTTCTTTTTAATAAAGTTATAGTATTTTTCTTGATGTTTAAACGTCAGTATGTGTGACTTCAGTGGCATTATAGAAACCATTTGAAATCAACTCTTTTTGTATCTACATACCCATGTAGTTGTCAAGGAATGCAGCACTGAAGTTAATTGTATGTATGCAGTACTTAGAGTTTGACCCACAGGTATTTAAGAGTTATAGAAGAATCCTAAGGCTATTTCAACCTCTTCATCTCCAACACACATACAGACACATACACATTCACATGTGAAATCTGTATCACGTATGGGAGACCGAAGTTTTCCAAACTTAAATTAGTGGCATTTAAATAAGAATCCCACAAAACCAAATCAAGTATTGATACTGATTGCTAGAGTGTGCTAGCATTTCACAACAGATATAAATGTGGGAGGTTTAACATTTTTGCATTCCTTCTCCTGCAGGCGCAGCTGAGGAATGTTCAGACAATCTCAACCACAGCCATATTAGGATAGCATCAGGTACGTGTCTCCAGTGCAGAAGCAGTTTTTTAAGTTATACTCCAGACAATGGAGGCTTAGACATATAACTCACTGGACTGATGCATTCTTGTGTGTCGTCCATTCATTTAGTATTGTACAGAATACACATGCATCTTTGGTCTCCTGGTGAAATGCAACTGCTTTCCAAGAATATTTTCTTATCACTCAAAGTTATATGCAAGCAGAACTTTCAGGGCCAGGAGAGAGTGGTAATGAATGAGATGAATGTTTGTTCCCAGAATTTGGGCTGGGGTGAGTTTCAATTGTTTGTACCTCCCTCCTGCTTCCTTTTACACATCTCTATTATTTGATCCCCCTCATTTTACCTTTTCTGGTGCCGAACCTAAAATATGTCGAGAGGCAATGGTGTTCCTAGACCTCCTAAAAGGTGAGTAATGGTAGGTTCATAGTCATAATCATGAATCGAAGTTTGGGGACTTATATGTTTATACCATTCTTTTCTGACTAGCTATGACCCATTGCAGAGGGTCCCATTAACAGTCCTATAGCCAGGTTTCATTGCTGATATAATTTTCAAGGTACTTTCAGGTGATTTCAGGAATGCAGTCTCTTTGTTACAGTGCAGGATTGGGATTCAAGGTACCTAAGTGCTATTTTTGACTCTGTCACTGGTTAACAGGAGAACAGTGGCTAACCCAGCCAGACCCAATCTTACAGTTTCTGGTTCTTTGTTGTTGTTGTTGGGTTTTGTTTGTGGGGTTTTTTTGTATTTTTTTTTTTTTTTAATGTTACTTTGAGATCTGCTCCTGAAAACTGTAAAAGGTAGAGCTGATTTGAACTCAGAAGTTACTCTCACTACAATTGTACGAGCCACAGTTACTGTATTCTGTCAAGCAGGTAAATATTCCAGAAAACTTGCATCCTTAAGGAAATAAGAAGGTATGGCATAATATAACACATTAGGTAAAATATGATTGTACCTGCCATGCCTGATGATTTCTAGAGTACTCTGCATAGGGAAGCTCAGCTTGTGTTCATCTTTTCTGACTAAGGGTATTTGTGAATCACTGGTAAATGGTGTCTTCCTAGATATTAGGTCTCTAGAAGCACAAAGAAAATATGAGTAATATAAATACCATGAACTCCTCCCCACACAGACAAAGTTCCAAATTTCAGTTCAGGAAGATCTAAGTCTAAAATGTCCTTTAATCTTTATGCATTTTTAATATGCATATCTACATGTAATGACCTGGATTGCTTATAGCTTGTTTATAGCTACAGTGGGTACTCTTCAGTGAATTTATTACTTAGATCTCTAAAAAGGAGTAGGAATCGAGCAGGAAGATAGGGCTTAAAATTCAGCTTCAAAACAGTCAAAATAAAAAGGAAAAATCAGTTTCCTCATTAAGCATAGAAATATTCAGAACCACCAGTTTGAAAGTCTCTAAAGCCACATTTGAATTCGGGAAATATTAATAGACTAGGAATAGAAAGACGCCCAGATCTTACACAGAATTAGCAACCATGACTGTGACCAAAATGCATGCTTCTCTTCAGTGGCCCACATAAAGACAAAATTCAATGAAAAGTTGAGATTGAACCATTACAACCTATGATATTTTCTTGCCAGTCAGAATAATGAAATGAAAACCTAAACGAAAATAGAGTGCTGCTATTTATAATATTGACACTGATTATCTTCAGCTTCATCTCAGTTGCATTCAGCAGCTAGCATCCTATCACCCCAAGGGGCACAACCTACAGCAGACATTTGTTTGACATAAAATCTTCAAGAAATCCTAGAGAGTTTATTGTTACGTTTTCAGAATGGGCCTAGAAGTTACAATTTATATAGAGATTACTTGCATGTCACATCTTTGCCAGATATTGGCATTTAATTTTTAAACTGAAAAGGAAATTTAGCCAGAAAACTTTACTAAGCCCTTAACCAATCTATTCAAGGAAAGTTACTTTTAGCAACATTGTAGGTTTTTTATTACTTCTTTTCCCATCTATAGTTTGTATTTTCTACTTTGCAGAAACATTGTTCATGGTTATGGGCTAACATACCATCTTTCCTTGTCTTCTCTTCTCTAGACTAAACAATGCCAATCCCTTCCACCCTCCCTCATGCTCCCTTTAGACTGTTGCTCATTCTTTCTGCTCCTTTCTGGATTGTCTCCAGTGTGTCTACGTTTTTGTTGCAGTATGGTGCCCAAAACAGTACTCCTTGACACTCTCCAGTGTCAGGGAGAGGAAAATTACTTTACACAGCTTGTGTAGAACATTGTACCCATGAGCTATTTCAGCTCATGTACCCATGAGCTATTTCAGAAACGNTTTACACAGCTTGTGTAGAACATTTGTACTCCAGGATCACTGTATTTTGCTTAAATTTGATAATACTTGGTAAGTACAGGGAGCTTCTTTAGTTATTAAACTGAAAATGTACGTTTGGAGAGAATCTTTCCTTGCGAAAGCTGAGTTCAGGTATAGTTTTGTGATCAGGGTCTTAAGGCCAGAAAGTTGTAAACGTTTGTTTTACTTTATTACAGGGCATGCCAGTAAAGCAGAAGTTGGCTCTGATTTACTGCACAAAACGGTCCCTTATTTACAGATCCTCTAGCAGGCACACATGGTTTTCAGAGATAAGATGGCAACTGTCCTATTTTGTGTTTCATTAGAATAGCAACAAATGTTACCTAGCTTTCCATACACAGGTAGTGAGTTGAATTTCAGAAGAGCTTTGCCTCCAGGGAACACGGGAGCATCGATACCTTCGGAGAGATGCACGCTGTTACAAAATATAAAGCCTTGTTACCTTTATGTACCTTGACGCTGAAACACTGTTCCATTAAAGTAAGTTGCATTATTGCTCACCAGGATTTCACCATTAGCTCTAAGACCTTACAGGTAGCAATTTGTTGTTTACTGTTTATAATTGGTTTACCAAAATAGTCTTAGTTAATGCTCTGTAGAGGATAAGGTAGTGTAAATATTTATTCTAATAATTGATTAAAAAACCCCTAACCCTACTATTGTTTCATTGTGTTGCCTTAAATTGCATAATATTTTACAAAGAGGATTTGAGACAGATCTCAACAGGTTTTGCTACCAAAACTTGAGGATTATTTCCTGATGTTAGAGAAGGTAGCAAGGATGTAGAACAGCAATAAAAATGTCCTAATCGCAGATAACTTACTCCTTATTCTTCCACAGATTTCTTGCATGGCATGAGCAAGTGACTCAACTATCACATGTTACCTTGTCTTTCATGAGCTATTTCAGAAACATTCTTATTTTCCTTCAAAGCAAACTCCACCCCCCACCCCCCGTTTATTGTTGGACAATTTTCTGTCTGTCTGACAATAGAGAAAGACCAAGAGCGTTTGTCAGTTGTCTTCATGTTAAAGTGGATTATACCCACTTTAATTTTGAGACATTATTAGCTTCAGAAGTACCAAAAAATTACGCTTCTATGTTCTGGTCAGTATTTTTAAGCTAAATTTCAATTGGCTTTAAAGAAGAAGAAAAAAAATAATAAAAGCACCTCCACTGGTAGTGCTTAGCTGAATCAATAAAAACCAGATAAATACCACCATATTTGTACCAGTGCAACTTTGACATACTCTCAGTTTGTTTTGTTAAACAATGGTTTAAAATACATAAAAGCTTTGGGTAACAGATAAGTTATGGTGGTCAAAGTTTTAAGACAAGTATAGATAAACTTTTTTGATTTGGCTGCCATTCTGGTATTTCCTCAGCAAAAATATCATAGAAGGATTCCCTTCTTTGCCCTAGCCCCCATTTTTATCTTTTAATATATAAACAAATTACAATTTCTTTTGCTTCTAATCTGCTTTTTAAGCCAGCATTGACAAGTGTAAAAAGGAATTTTGTGAATTTTTTGGAAAAAGTTACAAAAGTCTGCAGCAGCAATTTCCCTGAAATGAATGATTGTTTGGTATGTCTTCAGTACAGTCCACTGAAGATTTCTGTAATTTCCAAGGGTATAGATTATTATTCTAATCTTATTTACCCAACCTTGAAGTTAGCTCACTGACGTCATTGTTTGTCTTCAAGGCAAAAACCACTGCCTATTGAACTCCACAGCTATTTCATTCATTCCTTTCTTTCAAGTTGTAGACTTGCTTACTAGTCCTGATATAAAAGTGGAATAATAATTTCAAATATACTTATTCTAGCTCATTCAGAGAAGAACAGGATTTGACCTGCAGTCCACTTTTATTTTCCCATGTAAAGTCATACAGCTGTAATAAGCACTATGAGACTGTGAGACTAGATGCCTGAGAAAGTTCTATTTCACTCGAGACTCATTGGCTTCTGTGAATAGACATAGGTGTTTTAACAACACTGGCCCAACATGCTGAATTTGTTTCATGTTTGACCAGTACCAACTGTAATAGATCTTTGGCCTCTGGATAATATTTGAGCAGTATGACATGCAACATTTCAAGAACAGAAGAGTTAACAATAAAAGTTTTTATTCACATCTATTTCCTTATTTGTATTTGACATACTTCACTTTCACAGTTGAATACCATAGAGCTAGAGGCAATCACTGGAAGCCACTCAGAAAATGTCACAGATACGGCACTATATCTGCTAACAATTTCTGGAGGATGCTCACTGAAAAAGCTTGTGCATTCTCAAACAACTTTTTCTATTGCCTAATGCAAATTCTTCTTGTTGCAGCTTAAAACCACTGCTTTTTATTTTATGCTAATCAACATCAGTAACAGTTTATTCCCTACTTTGTTGCTATCCTTTATGCATCTGAATAGGATGAGGGATAAGGAGCCTTAGTCCTCAACAGAGACAGGCTGCCCATACAGGGCTGCCATTAAGCCTGCCTCCTCTGTCCCCACAAATCCATTTGTAGGTATGGAGTTTTAATGTGGACTTATGTTAATGTTTTGTTGGGTTTGGAATTTTTTTTCCTCATTTAACTCCAACTATTTTCAGTTACATAACACACTTGAAATTATATGTGTGTGCGATAGTCTGCATTCAGTAAAGCAGCATCAGCAAATTCAGACCAAAGTTGTGAATGAACCAGACAGAGCACACCACAGCTTAGCTCCAGTCACCCCTTGATTTGCATTCTGTACCTCCCAGCCAAACATGATTGCACCCTCTCCCAAACCTGAGCACAAGTTTTTAATCACTAGCTTTTGTCAGGAATTAATTTTCTCTAGAAATTACAAATTTGTGTAATTCTAATTCCATATGGTTTAAACCTCTTCCTAGAAGACAGCTGGCTGTGGAAGAGCACATTTTAGTAGGAGTTACACAATAGAAGGCCCTGTCTACTCATGCAGCACTGACAGGGACAACTACAATGATCCCTAATTTAAAGTTTGTTAATTTGGAGTCACATTCATTTCCCCTGCAATTCCAGCATCAGCCTGCAAACATATTCAGTCTCCTAGACACTCACTTTCCCCATGGAAGAAAGGTCACATATGCTCTGTTCCATTCAAATTCTTTTCTGTCCTGGTTTCAGCAGGAATAGAGTTAATTTTCTTCCTAGCAGCTGGTATAGTGCTGTGATTTTGATTTAGGATGAGAATAATGTTGATAATACACAGATGTTTTTAGTTATTGCCAAGCAGTTAAGGACTTTTCAGCTTCTCATACAGCCCTGCCAATGAGAATGCAGGGGGCACCCTCTAAGCTTAGAGGGGACACAGTCAGGGAAGCTGACCCAAACTGGCCACAGGGATATTCCATACCACATGACATCATGCTCAGTATATCACTGGGGCATTGGACAGAACAATGGTGCTATGTATCACTTGCTTTGTATATTCTTTTATCATTATTATTATTAACTTCCTTTTTTGTCCTAGTAAACTGTCTTTACCTCAATGCATAAGTTTTACCTTTTTTTCCCTCTTTCTCTTTCCTCCACCCCATTTTTGATTCTCTCCTCCATGCCACTGTGGGGGAGAGGGTGGAGTGAGCAAACACCTGTGTGGTTGTTTCAGCTGCCTGGCAGGTTCAACCATGAAATTTTCTCATCCTGATATTGCTCTACACTAAATTTAAAGTGATGGAAAAGGCAGAGACTGCAGCTCATTTATCCTGGAACACAGAAAATAAAGACACTACTTGAGCATTAGAATGGGTAAGTTTAATTAGCAAACAACATGCAACATAATGCATTCTGAAACAATTAATTAGCTCAAAATACAATTAATTGTATTTTGAACCTGAAACTGCTTAGACCTAGTCCCAAAAAATTACTGTCTTTCACAGAACTAGAAACTGGTTGTCTGCTGCTACCTTTGACAAGAGATGCTCCTTGTCTATAACAGCAGATTTCCAGAAGAAAGAGGATGAGAGGGTGGGGCAGGGTGTTTTCATGTGGCATCAACCAACAAGATAATATTGGGCTGGTATGAAAAATAATGTAGTTTTAGGTAAATTGAGACTATCGGTCATTGAAATACAAAAAAATGGGACTAAACAGCAAGAAACTCAAGGTAAACATCAGATAACATGAGGAGGTTAGAGTGCAGTAAAGGTTTGACACAAGCTTTGTGAAAAACCCTATTCATTCACAGGGGGGGGAAAAAATCAGCTTCAGATCCACAGACATCTGGTTTTCTAAAATGTAGGTAGAACCTTTCCATTGTCTATCACACAAGAGTTTATTCATGATGGTGCTGTTCATTGCTTTCTTTTACTTATTTCTCATCCTTGACTACATAAGAGCAGCCCAGAAGAGTCATGGTATCATTGCAGGGATTGCATGGCTTGATCCACTGACGTTAGCCCTGGCCTCTTCTTCCTTCCTGCATCTTGACAGTGCTTAAAACATCAGAGGAAAACCTCTTGAGGTGCTGGTGATAAGGTGGCCTGATCAGAAAGACTGAATATGACAGTCTTAATAGAGGAGCCAGACCCATATCACCATCTGCCATCTTATGGCTTGAGAATAAAAAAATATTTTTTTAAAAAAGCTTTTTCTTACTGTGGTCATTGTGCAGTGGATTTGGGGTGGGTGGAATGGTAACAGAATCAAATTGTACTTCCCCTCTCAACACTTCCTGGTAGCAGGCAGCTCCGATAGTCCCTGAAAGGTAGAAGATATAATTCTAAATATTTCTTTTAACCATGCCTTCTTTTTATGTGTTATTATATTGAAATTAATGTGTTACTTAGTTGCAATGTACACTACTGGATGTACATGTACTGAACTGCAATCCAAAAACCCAGAACATTCCCTTGCTGAAAGACTGAAAATGTCCTCTGCTCTTTACATTCCAGTATAATATAAGGCTCTCTCTATTTTAAAAATGGAAGTTGCAGTCATCCCACCAAGACCAAGTTCTGGTCTCAGATCTGCAAGAAGTCTGTCAGAAAGTGGTAAAAACAGAAGACAACAGATTTCAGCTTCCTATGAGCACACATCTTCCAGTGGTAAGTTATGGGTGATATAATTTCAGGACTCTGGCATTGGCAAAATGTATGCCAGACACAGGAAACCAAGAAAAATAAGACAAACCACAGAAGCCTCCAAAATTGTATCATTTTTATAGTTTAGTGAGAAGATGGATGTTCTCACTGTGACTGACCTCTAAGAACTAGATTTTTAAGCCAATACAAATATTAGCTTATTTTTTTAAGTCTCTGAACATTCATCTAATATTAGACACAGGATTATCCAGCTTAGTTTTGATCAACATTTTAGACCATTAACCAATTTCTACTTTGCTTAGCAGCTCCACATCAGGAGAACAGGATTTTTAAATTTTTTTTTTCACACTGATTACCTTGTAAAAACAAACAATGTTCAATGGTTTCTTAGCAATCAATCTCAGAAATCAGTGTTCTCTATGTTTCCTCGAGAAACAGCTTCTAAATCAATACTTATATTATTTAGTTCTAGTTGAAAAGTTTTTTAAAAAGTGTCCATTGTAATTCAGGTGAACATTGAAGGTCTCATTGTGTTTGCTAATAAAAAATGGGTTTAATATACTAAAGTTAGCATTAACTAATTTTAAATGGTCTTGATCAGAGAAAAAAAGCTGAGAACTAATTAAAATTGTATTTAGTTTAGCCAAACTAGCTAATTGTTAAAAAAAATGCTAATGATATAAACATAGCTGCTAATTGACCTCAAAACATCCACCTCACTTGCATTCACAGAACGCTCTGAAGGAACAATTACTTGCTGAAAGCACATTTGCCAACTATTCTACTTAAAGCCATTTCTATTTGTATCATATGAATGGTTTCTGTGACAGGCATTTTTTTTTTGGTCATAAATTATGAACAAGAGAATAATGAACAAGAGAGCTATGGTCTGAATTTTCAGTAACATTACTTTCTGTACTAGAATTTAGTATTTGTAGTTGGTATTAATAGCTCCTATATAGCAAGAACTGTTTCAGCAGTTCCAGGTGTGACAGCAATGCCAATTAACCAAATTAAGAAGTTGGTACTGCATTCTTGATTCCCAGAATCAAGGCACTAACAACTCTACACACAGCAAGTGTATTTATCTAGGTTGAGAATAGTTCCCTCTTTGTTTGATGGGTATAAATAGGAGACAAACATCTCCTCCCCCCCCC